>MDKH01182061.1:0-13086 GCA_005239495.1 Nicotiana undulata | reverse complement strand
CGACCCCAACCTTGTTGGGTTATTATATTTGACTTCGACCGCTTTACACTATTTTAAAAGTATTATTTGCTATGTGCTTGTTTGAGAGTCTTATTATTATTCTTACCAATTCAATTCTTCTGTGGGAAAGAAACTTGTGATTTTTAATAAATATTGTTACTTGGCCCTTGCAGGTAGATCGTTATCTTTATGTACTGATGCTCCATGTCTACTTGCTTTCAACAAATGTTATTCATGTCTTGATTCATTAAATCATATTATCGGTAACGGCCCTAGTGAGTAACACGTCTACCTCTTGTCACTACTTCTTCGAGTTTAGACGAGATACTCACTCGGTACATATTTGTTTATATGTACTCATGCTACACTTCTGTACTTGATTGTATAGGTTTTGAGGTTGTTACCCCTGGTCACCATTTAGGTGTTCATCGCTGAGAGTACTACCGGGATCCGATTACACGGTGAGCTGCTCTTCCTGGCGTTATGCAGCGGCACTGTGGAGTTTCTATTATTTTTGGGATATTTCTGTCTATCCCTTTCAGACAGTTGTACATTTATTTGTCTATTTGTATATTCCACTAGTCTCCTGTGGACTTGTGACACTAGGTCTTGGCACACGTAGTTGATTCACTAGTATTATGCTACTCTGTTTTATGCTGGCAGACATTTTTTTGGTGTTACTTTAAATTAAATTGCCTCACTTCCTCACTTTCATTTAAGGGACTGCTTTAATTAAAATCGGGTAAGTATTTAAACATCTCGTTTTGTTTAAGTAATTTTGTTAGTCACTAGTGTTGGCTTGCCTTACTCTGGTGTTGGGCGCCATCACGACCTGAGTAGGAATTTGGGTCGTGACAACATGGTATCAGATCTCTAGGTTCACGTAGGTCTCAGAAGTCACAGGCAAACCTAATAGAGTCTTACGGATCGATACTAAGACGTCTGTATTTATCTTCGGGAGGCTACAGGTTGTTAGGAAAACCTCTCTTTATTCTTATCCTATCGTGCAGTCGATGATCTTACTAAATCTCACTCTTATATTCTCTCATAGATGGTGAGGACTCGTGCAACTGATATTCCAAGCCTGGGAGATGCCGCTACCCCCGTAGTCCCAGGCTGTGGCAGAGGCCGGGGGAGGGCACCGGCTCGAGGTAGGGGACGAGGGCGTCCCAGAGTTACTCCATTAGCAGCTCCAGAGGACCCTATCCCTGAGGAGCGGGGTGAGGTGCCCCCAGCAGATCCAGCTCAGATGGATTTCGCAACAGCACCGGGCTTCCAAGAGGCCATGGGCCGTATGATGTGGTTCATGGATACTATGACTCAGGCTGGTTTATTTCCAGCGGATCCTACTATATCTCAGGCGGGAGGGGGGAGTTCATACCCGTACCACCCAGGCCGCAGGTCATGCAGCGGCAGTATATCAAACTCCGGGTACTCTGCCCACGGGTGGAGCACAACCAACAGTAGCACCTGAGCTTAAACCAGCTGCAGACGGCGATCCACAGAAGTTACTTGATAGATGGACTCGATTGGACCCTCCTGTCTTCGGAGGTGAGAGGGGCGAGGATGCCCAGGACTTTATTGATAGGTGCAGGGACAGACTGCACAACATGAGGATTTTGGAGTCCCACAGAGTTAATTTCACTACTTTTCAGCTAGAGGGCAGGGCCCGCAGATGGTGGCAATCATTCATCCTAGGTAGGCCAGCAGGTTCCTTTCCTCTCTCATGGGAGCAGTTCACTCAGCTTTTCCTGGACAGGTACATTCCACCCTCTAAGAGGGAAGTGCTGCGGTATCAGTTTGAGCAGCTGGAGCAGGGGCAGATGACAGTGACGGATTACGAGGCCAGGTTTCCAGAGTTGTCCCGCCATGCCCTCATTATTCTTCCTATGGATGCTGAGAGAGTGCGGAGATTTGTAGCAGGGCTGCACTCATGTATTAGGGCCAACATGGCCTCAGAGGTGGAGATGGGTACTCCTTATCAGCTTGTGGTCGAGATAGCCAACCGGTTCGAGGGTTACTGATCGAGGGGCAGAGAGCAAGGTCACCAGGATGAGAGGGCTAGATTTTTGGGAGATTTCAGAGGCGCCCCAGGCAGGGGAAGGGGTCAGTTCAGCAGAGGCCAGCCTAGCAGATCTCCATACTCAGCTCCTCCACCACCTCCCCATGGTGTTCCAGTGAGGCCTTACTCCAGTGCCATGCCAGAGAGTTCTTACCGCCTACCGGCCATTCAGGGTTCCTCCGGCGGGTATTCAGGTCATCAGGGTTCTCCCAGTCCTTACTTCAGTGCGATGCCAGAGGTTTCTCACCGTCCCCCAGCTATTCAGGGTTCTTCTTCTTCAGGGTAGAAGGCCATGCCTCCAGTGAGATGCTATGAGTGTGGGGATTCAGGCCATATGAGGAGGACTTGTCCCAGACTTCGGGGCAAGGCTGTTCAGCAGAGTTATCAGCCTATATACTCAACATCGGTGCGCCGTCCACCTAGAGGTGGAGGACAGGATGCTAGAGGTCGTCCCAAATGTGGAGGCCAGTCAGGGGGAGCTCAGCTAGATCCTATTCAGTTCAGCGGAGGTCAGTCTTCAGGTACTCTAGCCAGATTCTATGTTATACTGGCCCGAGCAGATGCGGTGGCCTCAGACGCTGTGATCACATGTACTATTTTAGTATGTGGTAGGGAGGCATCAGTGCTATTTGATCCAGGATCTACTTATTCATATGTGTCAGTCTTATTTGCTTGTTTTCTGGATGTTCCTCGGGAGTCCTTGGATTCTCCTATATATGTGTCCACTCCTATGGGCGACTCTGTGGTGGTAGACCGGGTCTATCGGTCTTGTGTGATCACCTTTTGTAAATTCGAGACTATAGAGGACCTTCTATTGCTCGACATGGTTGATTTTGAGATCATCCTGGGCAATTATTGGCTATCTCCTCATCATGCCATCTTGGATTGCCATGCCAAGATGGTTACTTTGGCCATGCCCGAGTTGCCTAGGCTGGAATGGAGAGGTTCCTCAGTTAGTGCAGCCATTAGAGTTATTTCCTTCCTGAAGGCTCGACATATGGTCGAGAAGGGTTGTTTGGCGTATATGGCTTATGTGCGGGACATCACCGCCGAGTTTCCAATGATTGATTCAGTGCCAGTTGTTCGAGAGTTTGCGGATGTCTTTCCTTCAGACCTTCTAGGCATGCCTCCGGATCGAGATATCGATTTTTGTATTGATGTAGCTCCAGGCACTCAACCTATTCCTATTTCCCCGTACCGTATGGCTTCAAAAGAGTTGAAGGAGTTGAAGGAGCAGCTTGAGGAGTTGTTGGCTAAGGGGTTTATCAGGCCGAGTGTGTCGCCGTGGGGTGCTCCAGTTCTATTTGTAAAGAAGAAAGATGGGTCCATGCGGATGTGTATCGATTACCGCCAATTGAACAAGGTAACTATTAAGAACAAGTATCTATTACTGCACATCGATGATTTGTTTGACCAGTTGTTGGGTGCCAGGGTATTTTCTAAAATTTACTTGAGATCGGGGTATCATCAGCTGAATATTCGGGCTTCGGATGTTCTGAAGACTGCTTTCCGTACGAGATATGGCCATTATGAGTTCCTAGTGATGTCCTTCGGCTTGACTAATGCACCGGCAACATTTATGGACTTGATGAACAAGGTGTTCAGGCCGTATATTGATTCCTTCATCATCGTCTTCATTGATTACATTTTGATTTACTCACATAGCATGGGAGAGCACGAGCAGCACTTGAGAGTTGTGCTCCAGACCTTGCGAGAACTGAAGTTATATGCTAAGTTCTCCAAGTGTGAGTTTTGGTTTGACTCTGTGGCATTCTTGGGGAATGTGGTATCTGGAGAGGGTATCAAGGTTGATCCTAAGAAGATTGAGGCAGTTCACAGTTGGACGTCCTACTTCAGCGATAGAGATCAGGAGTTTCTTGGGTCTAGTAGGCTACTACCGGCGATTTGTGGAGGGCTTTTCATCCATTGCAGCCCCATTGACTAGATTGACTCAGAAGAATGCTCCATTACGATGGTCTGACGAGTGTGAAGCGAACTTTTAGAAGCTCAAGACTGCATTGACTTCGGCACCAGTTCTGGTATAACCTTACGGTTCGGGGATGTATACGGTGTATTGCAACGCTTCATGCGTTGGCTTGGGGTGTATGCTAATGCAGAAAGGGAGAGTTATTGCTTATGCTTCGCGCCAGCTGAAGGTTCATGAGACGAATTACCCTGTGCACGATTTGGAGTTGGCGGCGATTGTTCATGCTTTTATGATTTGGAGGCATTACTTATATGGGGTGTCTTGTGAGGTTTATACAGATCACCGCAGCTTGCAACACTTGTTCAAGCAGAGGGATCTTAATTTGAGGCAGCGCAGGTGGCTTGAGTTACTAAAGGATTATGACATCACCATTCTCTATCATCCGGGCAAGGCGAATGTAGTAGCAGATGCTTTGAATAGGAAGGCGGAGAGTATGGGTAGCCTGGCCTATATTGCAGCAGAGGAAAGATCACTAGCCTTGGGCATTAAGTCCTTGGCTAATCGCTTGGTGAGATTAGATCTTTCAGAGCTTCACCTAGTTCTAGCCTATGTGGGTGCTCAGTCTTCATTATTGGGGGAAATTAAGGCTCGACAGTATGATGACCCGTGTTTGGCAGAGCTACAGGAGACAGTGGTTCAGGGTGGTGCCAAGGAGGTTACTATTGGCGAGGATGGTGTTCTGAGACTTCAGGATCGTTTGTGTGTTCCAAATGTTTATGGCCTGAGGCAGAGGATTCTTGAGGAGGCACACAGTTCACGGTATTCTGTCATCCTGGTGCTACGAAGATGTATCGTGATTTGAAGTAGCATTTCTGGTAGAGACGGATGAAGAGGGACATTGTGGAGTATATGGCTAGGTGTCTTAATTGCCAGCAGGTTAAATATGAGCACCAGAGGCCAGGGGGCCTACTTCAGCAGATGCCCATTCCTGAGTGGAAGTGGGAGCGCATTACTATGGACTTCGTGGTTGGGTTTCCTCGGACGTTGCGGAAGGTTGACGCGGTTTGGGTTATTGTGGACAGATTGACCAAATCAGCGCATTTCATCCCCGTGGTTACTACTTATACTTCTGAGAGGTTAGCTTAGATCTATATTCGAGAGATAGTCTGGTTGCATGGTGTACCGGTGTCCATCATATCATATCGAGGTCCTCAGTTCACCTCACACTTCTGGAGAGCATTGCACAGAGAGATGGGTACTCAGATAGATCTCAGCACAGCATTTCATCCATAGATGGATGGTCAGTCGGAGCGTACAGTTTGATATTGGAGGACATGCTCATAGCATGTGTGCTTGACTTTGGAGGCCAGTGGGACCAGTTCTTGCCTTTGGCCGAGTTTGCCTACAATAATAGTTACCAGTCCAGCATCGAGATGGCTCCATTTGAGGCTTTATATGGTCGGCGACGTCGTTCCCCTATCGGGTTGTTTGAGCCTGCTTAGGCTAAGTTATATGGTATAGACCTCGTGAGAGATGCTTTAGAGAAGGTGAAGTTAATTCAAGAGAGGCTCTGCACAGCACAGTCCAGACAGAAGAGCTACGCAGATAAGAGGGCACGTGATGTTTCATTCATGGAGGGAGATAAGGTTTTGCTGAAGGTTTCGCCGATGAAGGTTATTATGAGATTCGGGAAGAAGGCAAGCTGAGCCCGAGGTTCATAGGTCCTTTCGAGGTATTGAGGCAAGTCGGAGAAGTAGCTTATGATCTTGCCTTACCTCCCAGCCTATCAGGAGTCCATCCGGTATTGCATGTATCCATGCTCCGGAGATACCACACCGACTTCTCTCACGTTGTTGATTTAAGTACTATTCAGTTGGATGAGAGGTTGGGCTACGAGGAGGAGCTAGTTGCTATTATTGATATACAGGACCGCCAGTTGAGATCTAAGAGAATTTCTACTGTAAAGGTCCAGTGGCGGGGCCAGCCAGTCGAGGAGGCGACTTGGGAGTCCGAGGAGGACATGCGGAGCAGATATCCACACTTATTCAGCAATTCATGTATGATTCTAGACCCGTTCGAGGACGAACGTTTGTTTAAGAGGTGGAGAATGTAACGACCCGACCGATCGTTTTGCGTATTTGAACCCCGATTCCCCAAATAATACTTCCCGTAGCGGCTTATCGTGATTTGTGACTTGTAGGGACGGGTGGTTCGGGATTTGGAAGTGTTTAGAATAGTATAGGAACACTTGGCTCCTTAAGGTTGGCTTTTAAGGCCAAGTTTGACTTCGGTCAACACTTAGAGTAAACGACCTCGGAATCGAGTTTCGAGGATTCCAGTAGCTTCGTATGATGATTTCGGACTTGTACGTATGTCCGTAATGGGTTTTTGATGACTCGAGAGCGTTTCGGTGCCAAATAGCGAAATAAAGTTTTCTTAAGTTTGAAATTTGGTTTGCAATGTGATTTTATGTTATCGAGGTCCGAACAAAATTCCAAGACCGAGACTAGTTGCGTTATGTCATTCATGACTTGCATGCAAAATTTGGTGTCATTCCGAGTAGTATAGGTCGGTTCGGCGCAATGAAGCCGAATTCAAGAACTTAGAAATTCTTAAGTTTAAACCTAGGGGTTTTGAGGTCTGATTTTGAGATTTAGCGTTGTTTTGGTTGTTCCGAAGGCTCGAGCGAGTCTGTATTATGATTTAGGACTTGTTGGTATAATTGGACGGCGGCTCGGGTGGGCCCAGCTGCCTCCTAGACACCACACGAGGCCAAAAACAAGCTGAAACTGCAGCTGGTGCACCTGATCTGGTGTGACCGCAAGTGCGGTTGCCAAGCCGCAGGTGCAGGACCGCTCGTGCGGTCCCAGCCTCGCAGGTGCGGATTTAATTTTGCAAGAGCGGAACCGCAGGTGCGGTCTCCAGCTCAGCAGGTGCGGGCCAAGCCTTTCCCGTCCAATTCCGCAGGTGCGGACCTTCTCTCGCAGGCGCGACCTCGCAGGTGCGGACCCGCCGGTGCGAAAGTCCCTTCGCAGGTGTGGTCCCAGACCCCCTTGGCCTTCTTCGCAGGTGCGAGAATCACTGAAGGCAGTGGTTCATTTAATACGGGATTCCCCCGTTTTTCACCATTTTCTTCCCCACCATAGGTGATTTTGAGAGCTTCCAAGAGGGTGTTCGGCCTAGCTACTAAGAGATAAGTAAATTCTATTAAAATGTTAGATTATTACACCAAAACTTAGGTAGATTAATATCTAATTAGTGGAAATCAAAGAGGTTAGAGTGAAAACCTAGGGTTGATGAACATTAGGAAAACTCACCACTTTTCTACCATGAAATCGTATAAAAATTAAATATTAATGACCCTTAGGCTATGGGTGAGTGTTATCTTCGAAAATTTTCGGAATCCGAGCATGTGGGCCCGGGGGTGTATTTCGGGATTTCTTCAAGAATAGTGAATTTACTATATAAGTAGGAGAATTTCCATACTTTGAGCATGCATTGACGTATTTATATATTATTTGATTAGTTTCGAGTCCTCGGGTGTAAAGTTGGAGTTTCGGGCGCGATCTTGGCCGGGAAGTAGATTCTACGCGAGGTGAGTCTCCTTTCCAACCTTGTAAGAGGGAATTGTCCCCATAGGTAAATGTAAATGATTGAATTTTCCTTATTTGCGGGTGCTACGTACGCGCAAAGTGACGAGAATCCGTGCGTAGCTACTACTTTGTTGTGTCGGGTAGAAATTTGGATTTCACAAGCATGCCTCTATGTGCCTTACCTGTATCTTTACTTGTGTTCCTGGTTGCTCATTATCCTTGAAATTGACATGAGAAATTCGGAAGCTATGTGTAAGTTAAGTGCCTAAATCCTTGAATTTAAGAATAATCCATGATAAATTCCTGAATTTCCTGATAATTCTGTGTATGTCTACGAGAACCTGTGTCGCATGTATAATTTATGAGTGGGGTAGCCTTATATTTATGTCAACCGCGTCGCATGATCGATTCGCGAGTGGGGTAATAGATGCATCTATGGTTCATGCCGCTCGACCCTCGGCAGTGCACATTTAAATTTCTGCGTCGCTTCGGCCGTACGCCTCGGCATATTATTTGTTATGTGCTTGTTTGAGAGTCTTATTATTATTCTTACCAATTCAATTCTTCTGTGGGAAAGAAACTTGTGATTTTTATTAAATATTATTACTTGGCCCTTGCAGGTAGATCGTTATCTTTATGTACTGATGCTCCATGTCTACTTCCTTTCCTCAAATGTTATTCATGTCTAGATTCATTAAATCATATTATTGGTAACAACCCTAGTGAGTAACACGTCTACCTCTCGTCACTACTTCTTCAAGTTTAGATGGGATACTTACTCGGTACATATTTGTTTATATGTACTCATGCTACACTTCTGTACTTGATTGTACATGTTCTGAGGTTGTTGCCCCTGGTCACCATTTAGGTGTTCGTCGCTGAGAGTACTACCGGGATCCGATTACACGGTGAGCTGCTCTTCCTGGCGTTCTGCAGCGGCACTGTGGAGTTTCTATTATTTTTGGGATATTTCTGTCTATCCCTTTCAGACAGTTGTACATTTATTTTTCTATTTGTATATTCCACTAGTCTCCTGTGGACTTGTGACACTAGGTCTTGGCACACGTAGTTGATTCACTAGTATTATGCTACTCTGTTTTATGCTTGCAGACATTTTTTTGGTGTTACTTTAAATTACATTGCCTCACTTCCTCACTTTCATTTAAGGGACTGCTTAAATTAAAACCGGGTAAGTATTTAAACATCTCATTTTGTTTAAGTAATTTCATTAGTCACTAGTGTTGGCTTGCCTGACTTCGGTGTTGGGCGCCATCACGACCTGAGTAGGAATTGGGGTCGTGACATGTCTTTTCAAGGTTAGGCTTTCCTAGATTTCTAGCTACTCGATCTCACGAGGGAAATTATCTAGTATCATGTTTTCGCCGTACTCCTCGTAGACTAGATAATTTTACTTGAGGGTTTCATTACATGTCATAATTGCGGAATACAGGATTTTATGGGTTTGATTACTACAAAGAAAAACTAAGTATAAATAAAGTGATAAATGAATTTGTAATGATTTTAAGAAAAACAATTCTTTTATTTCATCAAAAGGGGAAGGTATAAGTGTTCAAGGACGAAATTGAAAACATAATACAAGCACGATTCAAGCCTCAATTACTGTGTTTTCAAAATTACTATAAGCCCACACAACCAAGACTCCTGGCAAACCAGAGATGGGTTGGTGGTCAAATTCTGCAAGTCCTCTCCTAGTTTGGCATCTTGGATGGTTGGTGTCTTGGTACCACCGTTATCGTAGCATTCCTCGATCATAGTCACGAACAATCTTCCTATTCCGTCAGCGATGTCATCCTCCGGTGTTGAGCTCTGACCCAAATTGCGCTCTGGCACAAAATCCTTCTTCCCGAAGCCACTAATGTAAGTCTTTCCAGTTGGATGTTGATACCCTAACCCGGCTCTACCCTTCTGTCCCTTTGGATCGATTGCCTCCATTATCCTATATGATCGGGCTCCCAACCTGGTCCCTAGTCGATACTCGTACTTCATCATTTCTCTCATTGCCATCTTTGATCTGTATGGAAACTGCATATCCGACATTGGCCTTAACCAGCCGCATTAACTCATGCTTATACCCATAAGGAATGACCACACAATATAGCTCATCGCAAATAGGTTCAAATAGCACTTTTGATCACCATAACTGCCCGAAAACAACTCAACCTTGGCAACAGCCCCATATGTTGAAGAACTCCGCTCCAACCCCATAATACTGATAAGGAAGCAATAAACACGAAGACCTCATTATTAGGTACCCAAATCACTAATCCATAGCTAACACTACCCGGCACACATCCCGCAAACCACAACTAAAGAAGCACATAACGAAAATGAATGAATATGAAAAGAGAGACATATAAAGGAATATCAAACAAGCCCATAGGCATAACTCTCTATCAATATTGACTTGCCAAAGGTAATATAACAAGGAAGAAACAAGGCATATGAACAAATCACAAGGATTCCATCCTAATAAGAATTTCCACCGCGGTACTCAGTCCGGTCTAACTATATCAAATCAAAAATAATCATGACGACCTCGGCCTCAACTCTAAATCACATATTGAAAACATATCATGCCAATTGAAATTTCTCCCTTAACTCATTTCAGTTGATAGAAATCATAATACTAACTAAACTCACATCTCAATGGAGCATCAAATCACAGCTAGTAAACCATGGTACTTAGGAATAAATCATATAAAGCTCAACATAATGAACAGTAAGGGCTCACCTCTAGTTTCACCACTAGCAAGGATGAATAAAAACAATGGTAGGCACAGCTACTACTCATAGTATCTCCTAACAAGAGCAAACACAAAAGTAGAGTGCAAAGCATGAAACTCACCCATAAATGAAACAACGAATAAGGGAACTCGTCCCGACCAGTGTAACTATAATGGAATACGATTGTTGCCCCTCTGAAGCACATCAAAACAAACTTGAGTGATGATATCTGGCACAACGGTCTCTAGCCTACTATATGAAACACATCAACGGGTCAGGCCTCCCCCTCTTGGGCGCCCTCTACTCACCTGAATACCCTGCTATAACACACTTACATGAATCCTGGAGCAATCTCTCGCCTTGAGGATTTCATCTCCACACTGAAAACAATATCTTTGCCGACGTGGCTGTAGAAAACATACAATACGGGTCCTCTGAGACCCAGGAATATCTGAGAACTCTCATGCGAAGCTGGTAATGCAAACTGAACTGGTTGACCCACAAAACCTCTACCGTGTCGTACGCTGCCTTCATAATAAGGACCAGTAGATCTCTCCAGCCTATGTGCCTTCTAACTGAAGCAACCAAGCGAGGTACATATCTAGCCAACTCACTGAATTCGACGACGTACTCTAATACTGACACAGTGCTGTGACGCAACTCCTCAAACTCGGTGTGCCATGCATCTCAGAGTGACTGGAGTGCAACTCCCTCAAAACATCTGTGAAACTTGCATCCATGCAAGGGAAACTGACTTGGCTGGGCTACCCAACTCATGTGCCCACCACCACTAACAACCCACTACTTTGAACCTGAGACATGACAAAAGAAATCCTACTCGTCTCCACAATACTCGAAGTACGAAGAATATAGTGACACTATTCCAGAAACTCTGGCATCACCTGTCGCCAATCCACTGAAAGATAGGAGGGTGGTACTTCCTGTACCTCTTAATTTCCAAGTGGTTTCTCCCTCCGATGATGCTTCTCTAACTACGGGATGAACGGAAACCACATGTTGTGCTGCAATGACAACTGGAACCTGACCCACGTGGCCTTGCTTTTCTGGAGTGTAGACAGTGGGAGTATGAACTCCTTCCCTGACCTCTGAAGCAACTGGTGCACTAGAATCAATCCTGGTTGAGTCGATATACCAATCATACTCAAAACCACAACCACGGTCTCTTGAAGTCCGGAGTAACAATGGGCACCTCCAGTACTTGGTTTTTCCCCAACTGGAATTGCTGGCGGCTCTTCAACGGTCGTTCTGGTAGGCATCTTAACTACGGCGCGTGATCTTCGTCGGCCTCCGAGTCTAACCCTTGCGACTTTTGCTTTGGGGTAACGTCATCAGGAACCGCAGTTCGTGTCCTCACCATTAGTGAGAGAATGGATTGAAAATTTCAAATTTCCGGGACAATGAACTCGCACGATAAGAAAGAAGGAAGTGAAATCATCCTAATAGTTATGTAGACTCTCGAAGATAAGTACAGACGTCTCCGTACCGATACGCAAGACTCTACTGAACCCGCTTATGACTCGTAGCACCTATGAACCTAGAGCTCTGATACCAACTTGTCACGACCCAATTTTCCCCTCCGTTGGGTACCGTGATGGAACCTAGTCTTAGGGACTAGGTAAGCCTAATATATTACTGAGCATCAAGAATAATGAAATAAAACACAACAGTCTCGATATGGGAATCTTGACAGAGTTTACAATTTCCCAAAACCCGGTAAATACAAGTCATAAGCTCTACGAATTCTTTCTACAAATTCTAACTACAACTGTCAAGAAACGAATAAGTACAGTTGGAGATAAACTGGAAGGTGACTCCGAAACTTACGAACGCAGCAGCAGGTTTACCTTGAGTCTCCTCATCAACGGTGATCCGTGCAGCTACTAACGGTCAATATCTGGATCTGTGCAAATAAAGATGCACAGAAGAGTAGTATGAGCACACCACAGCGGTGCCCAGTAAGTATCAATACTAACCTCGGTGAAGTAGTGACGAGGACTAGTCAAGACCCCGCTTGTCTAATAAGAAAAAGGCATAAGTACGAAGATAATGACCGAAACGTAATGCCTATCTAAATATTTTCGCTGAAATAAACAGTAAGATAGAATAATACAGAAGAAAACTCAGCAAATCCGATCTACGGCAACAAATTAGAAATACGCAAAGAGAACATAAGAAATGTCAAGCCAAAGTCGAAGTCACAACCCAATAAGCATTAACAACCTATCACTATATCAATTTCTTCATATCAGGCTTAAACCAATAAACTCAATAGAGTTGGTAAAGACGTCGAGTGAAAACATTTAAATCGTGAGTTTAGATTTGAAGGTTTTGAAAATATAATCATTTCGGAAATAAGGAAAACTTCTTTGAAACATAGTTTCTCTGAATGTATATTTATATCTTTTTAAAGAGGAATCCTTAAAGCATAGTTCCTTCAAAATACGTGGTGTTCATATATACTTTCCGAAATACTGCTTTTCCAAATATCATTTGTCCAAATATACTTTCCCAAGTACTACTTTTCCAAATATCATTTGTCAAAATATACTTTCCCATATACTACCCTTTCAAATGACATTTGTTCGAATATACTTTCCCAAATACTGTTTTTCCAAATATCATTTGCCAAAATATACTTTCTCAAGTACTGCTTTTCCAAATATCATTTGTCAAAGTATACTTTCCCAGATACTGCCCTTTCAAATAACATTTGTTCAAATGTACTTTCCCAAATACTG
>ML251570.1:38009-92738 GCA_005239495.1 Nicotiana undulata | reverse complement strand
CAGCTATAACCAACCTCGCATCAGAAATATAATTTCAACAGTAAAAGCCTCAACTGAAACAAAAAAACCCAATAACTCCCCATGTCATGAAACAACATCAAGGTATCACTTCTAAATCATCAATTACTCATAGTACAGAGAATATTAAGAACACGATACGATTCATCACAATTGACTCACGGGCATTCTTCACCGCAACCTATAGGCAATCGTCACCCAGCCTATACGTGGGACATGAATTACACATAGAAAATAAGACTCTATACCTAATCCCTCAAGCTAAGGTTAGGCCAAACACTTACCTCGGCTCCAAAATGCAAGTTAAGCCTCAATCACAGGCTTTCCTCTCGAATCCAACTCCGAATCGATAATATCTAGACATAATTGATTTATCAACATCAATAATTACTCAATAAACCATTTCCAAAGCCTAATTATACATTTTCTATCATTCTTCCAAAAATACTAAAATTCGACCCTGGGCCCACATGCTCAAATCCCGAAAATTCTCGGAGGAATCACTCACCCATAGCCTAAGGATCATTAATATGAAGTTTCTACTTGAATTCATAGCATTAAACGGACAATACGCCAATTTCTTAAGAGCCCTAAATTTTTCTACCCAATTCTTGATTTTCCATTAATTTAGTAGGTAATCCCATTAATTATTCATGCATGAAACTAGTATTAGGAAGGAATTAACTTACCTTAACAGTAGCTAGGTCGAGGTGTGCTCCTCCCAAGCTCACAGGTCTCTAATGGGGTTTTTGGTATGAAGGAAATGAAGAAATCCCGAGTTTTGACATTTAAATACAGGCTGCCTATAGGGGTTTTCGCACTTGCGACCCTGGGACCGTACCTGCAAGGAAATGGCCGCACCTGCGGAAGATGCGCACCTGCGAGGCTGGGACCGCAGGAGCGATCCCGCACCTGTGGCTGGGCAACCGCACCTGCGGTCACACCAGCTACAGCTGCACCAGCAGTGTTTTTAGCTGGTTTTTGGCCTCGTGCGGGGTTCGGGAGGCACCCGAGCCCACCCGAGCCCCCGTCCAAATATACCAACAAGTCCCAAATCATAATACGGACTCGCTCGAGCCTTCGGAACACCTAAAACAACGCTAAATCTCAAAATCACACCCCAAAACCCCTAAAACCATAACTTAAGAAACTTCAAGTTCTTGATTTCTATAAACATGCGTCGGACCGACCTATACGACTCGGAATGACATCAAATTTTGCAGACAAGTCATAAATGACATAACGGAACCATTCTCGATCCCGGAATACTGTTCGGACCTCGATAGCATAAAATAACGTTCCAAACCAAATTTCAAATTCTATGAAAATCCTCAAAATTTCATTAACTCTCAATTTCTCATTTTTTATCTGAAACATGTCAAATCAAGCCCGTTCCTTACCAAATTTCACAGATAACTCAAATAACACATATTGAACCTATTCCAGGCTACGGAACCTTAAGACGGGCCCGGTAACGCAGGTTTCACATCAAGGTTCATTTTCATAGCCTTTATTATTTTTCAGAAAATAATTTTCTTTAAAAATTCATTTCTCAGACTTGGGTCCTCGGAATTCGATTCCGGGCATACACCCAAGTCCCATATTTTCCTACGGACCCTCCGGAACAGTCAGATCACGGGTCCGGGTCCGTTTACTAAAAATGTTGACCAAAGTCAACTTTATTCAATTAATTCTCATAAACTCAACTCTTTGTCAAGTTTCCACATAAAGGCTTCCCGGCTACGCGCCCGGGCTGCGCATGCACATAGAGGTGAGATTAACGGAGGATTTCGAGGCCTCGAAACACAGTCATAATTAAATTTACATAAGATGACCTTTTGGGTAAGCAAATTACCAGAATAGAATGACCAGAGCTTTCAACAAAAGAGTCAAGCCGAGATAGTTCGCGCCGAGGCAGCTGGTGTTAAAGAAGATATTTCCGCAACAAGATGAAGCCAAAGGGAAATTCTCTCCCAAATGGCAAGGTTCGTATATGGTTCATCGAGTATTGACAAGAGGGGCTCTTATACTTGCAGAAATGGACAGAGAAGTATGGCCAAATCCAATCAATTCAGATGCTGTCAAACGCTATTATGTGTAATCCTTTATGCTTTTATCAATTATGTAAATTGAACTACGCCTGACTTGATTCCCGTTTAAGTGGGGATACATAGACAACCCTATGGGTTTGGTCACAACTCAATAAAAATTTCATTTTCCCCGCAACTGGAAACTGGGGCAGAATTTTGAAGAGGACCCTCAAAATTCCGAAGCGAGAGAGGTTGCAATGTCTTGAACCGTGTCACAGTCGTCGGTTCATCTGAATTACTCAAAAACATATGTTTATACAATATCTTTACAAAATAATACATGCTTATTTTTAAAATATAGCTCTGTTTAGCAAACACAATCCCGATGATATGAACTGGATCATCAGACCAAGCATATGAGTCAAGCAGAGCCAGCGGGAATGCAAACCAACCTTCCCCATTTACAGAACTCACAAATTTTCTTTGGATACAGGAACAAGGAATAAACACGCAGAGAAATCAAAAACTTCAACACAGTCGCAATGCCAAAGTTCACTGTCCACACAAAGAACGAACCTGTTCAGAGTCACGAAAACCATCGCACTTGCCGACATTTGTTATCAGCACAAACAAACGATGCTCCATAGCCACAATGCTCACAATAATTGCAATACCACAATTAACTACCAGCTAAGAAATTCTACTGTCATTTATTATTTTATCCCTTGCATAAGGCTAACTTGCTGCCTTCCCTTGCATAAGGCTAACCTTCTGCCTTCCTCTACATAAGGCTAACTTTCTGCCTCCCTCTGCATAAGGATAACATTCTGCCTTCCTCTGCATAAGGCTAACTTTCTACCTTTCTCTGCATAAGGCTAACTTTCTGCCTTCTTCTGCATAAGTCTAATTTTCTGCCTTCCTCTGCATAAGGCTAACTTTCTGCCTTCCACTTGCATAAGGCTAACTTTCTGCCTTTCACTTGCATCAGGATACCTTTATGCCTTCCCTTTGCATTAGGCTAAGCTCTGCCTTCATCTTGCATGACATTAAGCTCTGTATCCATTTTTCATGAGGATAAGCTCTACCTCCATTTGAATAAGGCTAATCCTGCCTTCATCCTGCATGAGGCTAAGCTCTGCCTCCAATTTACTTTTTCATCAAGACTAAGCGTTGTCTCTCAAGTATTATTTACTCCGCTTCTCTTTCGGGCTATGCTCTGCCCTTCAAATCGCAAGACTCAGCTCTGTCTTGTCAACATCATACTATTGCATCTCATAGGCTGAAATATCGCCAACTTGTCCAAAGGCGTCATTGTTCGGAGGCACCATCTTCATTTCCCGAGAACACCATGTCATGGACCGAGGATCTCTCAATCTTGCATATCATTATTCAAAGGCATCACTGTTCGGAGGCACCATCTTCATGGCCCAAGAACATCATTTCATGGCCTGCGAATCTCTCATCAAACAATTCATGGCCTGCGAATCTCTCATCAAACAATTCATGGCCCAGGATGTCATGGTCTAAGGATGTCATCTTTATCCGTCCGAAGACAACATATAGTCCAACGGGAACCTGCATCATGTTTAAATTGACGCACATTATATGCTTGTATTGCTTTTACTTGCAGGTAACCCGGTGAGCGACGACTATCCTAGCAGGAGCAATCCCGCTCCAGTTCTCCCAACCATATCAAACCTAACCACTCCCACAAGCAATTCACTCATCCAGCCCTAGATTTCGCGTTCGTTATTGTGATAACTCTATCGGTAAACTTCACCGATGGATCCAAAACTACATACAACCTGATTCTTGTAAAATCAGGGATATGTAGGCAGCTCAAAAACCAGGGTGCGGCCTAAATATCTCAAACTGTTTCGCTCGGTCTAAATTGGCCATAATGTCTTTACCTGACAAACTCTTTCATCCTTTCCGGGTAAAGAGGAGCAGTTGTTGATACCCAATTTTTCCTCAAAATATTTTTTAATTGCATATATAGCCTCAAAATTATGCATTAATAGCAATTTGTATTTTTCCATAATTTTCCTATATTTTAATTAACTTATTTTAATTTATCCAGCATTTTATTTCCAATAAACCATTACAAAATTGCATTACAAATGATTTAAAAAGCATTCCTTGATTTAATTTATTACTTAAGATCCTACTAAGACCAAATTATTGCATAATCAGCCAAATTGGCACCTTTTGGCTATAATTGCAATAACTTTGCAATTATAGCCCAATCATATGATTTATACTATTTTTATCCAAAAATTAGTCAATTTGTATTTTTAAAGTACTAAGTAATCATTTTAAATTATTTTCTAAGCATGAATCTCATTTTATACAATTATTAGCCATTTTATAAATTGTTTTATTTAATTTGAATTGGGTATTTAACAACTAGCCCATTTTATTTCAATTATAGCCTAAATTAATCTGATCCCCAACCAAATTAAATGGCCTAAACGCCCCATGCCCAATGCCCAATGCCTTAACCACCCGACCTAATCCCTGATTTAATCTTGGTCGTTGATCAAAATTGATCAACGGTCCAGATTCCCCCTTACCTAAATTAAACCCTAATGACTATCCCCCCTTCATTCTCATTTCCCTCTCATTCACTCCGCCGTTACATCTCTCATCTCTCTCACCCCTCTCAATGCGTTCTGCTGGAACCTAATGGTTCTCACCGGCCGTCGACTTATCGATCTTTACGATGGTCTCACCACCCTCCTAGTCCCATGGTTCTCCTTCCTACACCGGGTATCACTGCCTTGAGGCCCTCAGAGGAACCAGATGGCGGTTCACTCACCCCCATGGTCCTCATGTCATTCTCCGACCATCCATGGCCGTCCGAGTAAGATTCTATTATTTCCAGCTAGATTCAGTGGTTTCTAAGCCGTTTCTCCTTCTCTTTGGGTTGTCTCTATGAAACCCTAATTACTAGTCTCTGATTTTCATAGATGTGTAACAGATATTGGCATATTATGAGCCATTTTTGGTGTTTTCAAAGGTTTTTCCGATATTCCTAAAGTGACTCTTCATCTTCAAAACTAGGGTTCTTAACCCCTTTTCAAAAATGTTTTTTTTTTTGTTTTTAGTACTATCCAATGATTTTCATCATGTTAAAAGTTTATGTGAGCTATTCCCCTTTTGTCAGATTTATTTTGTTAAAAAACCCTAAAGTTCTTGATTTTAACCTGTGGTTCTGAGTTTGTTTTTGATCATACGTTTACCTAATATGTATGTTACTGGTTTCCCATGAATACTCTGTGATTCTATGATTTTTACCCTACGCTTGCTTGTTAGGGTTTCTGGGTTCGATTACTTCTGCCTATATCATGCCTATGCTGTGATTCAAACTATGCTCTATATGAATCCCTGATTTTTATACGATTCTACCCTACTCGTATTCTTAAGGTTCTGATTTTTGTATATTATATGTTGATTATGCTATAAACTTGTGCTAAGTCAGTACTATTTCCTACTTTTGAATCTTCAAATCTTTGTGATTGATCCTTCACTAATTTTTGCATAGTAGTCTCTACTGAATTTTGAGCATTTTTCTTAATTAAGAGATATTGATTTTTTTTTCTCCTTGCCTGTATCATGTTTATCCCGCTCATGTATGATATTTTCCTTTGATTGATATTGATTCCCTGTGATTGATATACTTGGTTCTCTACTGATTTCAACCTCTAAATATTCTCTTGCCTTATTTTGTGGTTAATTATGTTGTCAAGTTGATTCTTAGACACTTTCCATAATTAGAATATTCTGAATCTTGTCTCCATTACATGCTCTATACCTATACATTACTTATGCTACTTCTTTATGAGCTATAATCAGCTATATACGATTTCCTTTCCTTATTTTGTCACTGCTTATTACCGTTCGAGTATGACTCCTTAATTAAAGGAAGTCTTTATACTAATTTGATTCTAATTGGTATATACTTCTATAATTATTGCTGAACTGTTATTTTTACCTTATGTTCTGCTTGTTTTAAAACTATAAATACCTTTCTCTTTAGTTAGCACAACACACGAAGAATCTTGACATTATTGGGACAACTCGTTTCCTTTTGGGAAAGGGGTATAAAAGGAATCGGAGAGTCACCACCTAACGAATTAAGGTGCATTATTAACGTTTATTAAGGTGAATCGGTAATCATATCCATATCTACCCTTCCTACCCCTTAACGGTTATTAAGCGCGTGTTATTTAGCGACCTCTCTACGTGCTGTTACCCATCCCTTCTTAATGGTCCTAGAGGGATTTAGGACCTCTACCTATGGGCAGTTCTAGACAGACCCCTAAGGTTTAAAGGAGAACATACTAAGGCGACAATCAATAACACATAGGACTCCATCAAATAGTATAGGAAAGAGCAGATAAAAGGCTCAGGTTTACCTCCACATGTAATACACATAAGCAGCACGACTCAAACACAAATAAAGGGAGTAGAATTCTAGGACATGGTATCTAGGTGAGTATCAGAACACAAGAGGTATGCAGATTCCTTTTATAACTCAGAAACAGGGGCCTAACCAGTTTGCCTACTAATTTTAAACCTGTTAAGCATTAGGCGACATGCACAAAGAGGCAGATTTCCAGTTTTAGCAATTTTAATCACCTAAGGCTTGCCTAGGTGTTGGACAGTGTATAACAATTACCAGACTTATTAAAGAAAATTGTTACAAATTGTTTTACCTAAACATGTTGTTCTAGGTGTTGCAAAATACATGATTACTGCCAGTTGTTTAGAAGCAGAATAAAACTGTCTTTATGTCATCCTTTATGCATCAGTAGTTAACTAGGTGTAGTTGAAGGAGTGTGTGATGACCGTAGGTCATCTTATGTAAAGATAATTATGACGGTGTTCCGAGGCCCCGAAAGCCTCCGTTAATCTCACATCGATGTGCGTGCGCAGCCTGGGCACGTAGCTGGGAAGACTTTATGTGAAAACTGGATAAAGAGTTGAATTTATGATAATTAGTTGAATAAAGTTGACTTTGGTCAACATATTTGGTAAAAGGACCCGGATTCGTGATCTGACGGTCCCGGGAGGTCCGTAGGAAAATATTGGACTTGGGCGTATGCCCGGAATCGAATTCCGAGGACCCAATTCCGAGAAATGAATTTTTAAAGAAAATTGTTTTCGAATAATAATAAAGGCTTATAAAAATGAACCTTGATGTGAAACCTATGCCGTCGGGCCCGTATTATGGTTTCGGAGCCTGGAACAGGTTCAAATGTGTTATTTAAGTTATCTGTGAAATTTGGAAAGAAACAGACTTGATTTGATGGGTTTCGGATCAAAATGGGAAAATTTAGAGTTAATGAAGTTTTGAGGATTTTCATAGAATTTGAAATTTGGTTTGGAATGTGATTTCTATGATCCCAAGGTCCGAATGAAATTCCGAGACCGGGGATAGTTTCGTTATGTCATTCATGACTTGTCTGCAAAATTTGGGGTTGTTCCGGGTAGTATAGGTCGGTCCGGCGCGTTGTTATAGAAATCAAGAACTTAGAAATCCTTAAGTTTGATCTTAGGGGTTTTGAGGGGTGATTATTAGATTTAGCGCTTTTTTGGGTGTTCCGAAGGCTTGAGTGAGTTCGTATTATTAGTTAGAACTTGTTGGTATAGTTGGACGGGGGCTCGGGTGGTCCCAGGTGCCTCCTGGACACGACACGAGGCCAAAAACCAGCTGAAGATGCAGCTGATCTGGTGTGACCGCAAGTGCTGTTGCCCAGCCGCAGGTGCGGGACAACTCCTGCGGTTCCAGCCTCGCAGGTGCGAAGGTTTCGCAGGTGCGGGTCCTATTCCACAAGAGCGGAACCGCAAGTGTGGTCTCCATCTCCGCAGGTGCGACCCCAGCCCTTCTTGCCCAATTCCGCAGGTGCGAGACCGCAGGTGCGGAATCCCTATAGGCCAGGCATTGATATTTCATTTAAACACGAGATTGAGTCATTTCTTCCATTTTTCATATTCTTCCTTGGGTTATTTGGGAGCTTCCAAGAGGGCCTTCAGCCTAGTACTTGAGGTAAGTAAATTCCCTATCTAGCATTAATTTCAAACATTAATTCCTAGTTAAATTCCCTACTAAATTATCTAAAAATCATAGAATTATCTAGTAATTTTAGGGTTCTTGAAGGTTTTGTGATTTTCCATTTTAGGCCATGAATTCAAAGAAACCACACATTAATGATCCTTAGGCTTTGGATGAGTGATCCCTAAGAGAATTTGGAATTTGAACATGCGGGACCGGGGTTGGAACTTGGGAATTCTTCAAGAACAGTGATTTTAGTAAATAACTAAAATAATTTCCCACATTATGCATGCATTGATATTATTTCACACCTTTTTGTCTGGTAGCGAGTCCTCGAGTGTAGAGTTCGGAGTTTCGGGCGCAATTGCGGTTCGAGGGGTAGATTCGACACGAGGTGAGTCTCCTTTCTAACCTTGTAAGAGGGAATTGTCCCCATAGGTGGTGTATATGCTATGTGTAAATTGTTTGGGGGCGACATACGCGCCAAGTGACGAGAGTCCGTACGTAGCGGCTATTATTGTTTTATCCGAGTAGTTAGGCCCACATCCTGCCTTGTATTCTCCCTCGTAATGCTTTATATGCCTTATATGCTTCCTCGTAATGCCTTATATGCTTCCTCGTAATGCCTTATATGCTTCCTTGAAATGCTCTATATGATTCATTGTGACGCCATATGTACTATTAGATTATGTTTTGTATAGTATTGTTCCTCTGAGGTTTTATGGATAGTTGTTGAATGGAAAGGAATTTATTATAAAGGAAAGTAATTGAAATATATATGGGATCGGGCCGTACGCCACGGCAGAGTTGAAAAGAAATTGAAGTATATATTGGATCGGGCCGTACGCCACGACAGTGTTGAGGAATATTTGTGATATATACGGGATCGGGTCGTACGCCACGACAGTGTTGAGAAATACTTGAAATGCATATGGGATTGGGCCGTACGCCACATCGAGTTTAGAAGGTACCTTATGGGAGCGGGCCGTACTCCACGGCGGATCTAAGAATTTGAGATTATTGTTTCGTTCGGTGGTCTTACCTTTGAAAGTGCTTTATTGTTTAGTTTAGTAGTTGTTCGAATTTCTGCTTTTGATATGTACTTTGTAACGACCTGACCGGTCATTTTGAGATCCAGCGCGTCGTTCAGTAGTTAGGAGTCATGAACAGCTTCATTTCGGGTATTGTGACTTGTATGTATGGTCAGAGTAAAAATTTAGGAGGTTCGGAGTTAAATTGAAAGGAAAATTCTCATTTCAGAAGCCTTAAGCTGAAAAAATTGAGTAAGACTGGAATTTTGAGTAAACGACCTCGGAATCAGGATCCGAAGGTTCCAGCAGATTCGTATGGTGATTTCGAACTTGGGCGTATGTCCGAATCAGGATTTGGATAACTCGAGAGCGTTTCAGTGTATATTGTGGAAGTACGCATTTTTGAAGAAATTTCCTAAGTTTGGCTTGAAGCGCATTTCAATGATATTGATGTCCGTTTGGGATTCCGAGTCTGGGAATAGCTCCGTATTGTGATTCTGGAGTTGGGAGCTCGATCAGAAGTGAATTTGGATGTCCTGAGGTCATTTTGAAGTCATTTGGCTAAAGATAGAAATTTGAAGGTTTTTGAGAAGTTTGACTTTTTGATATCGGGGTTGGATTTCAGTTTCAAAAGTTCGAGCAGATCCGTAATGTTGAATATGACTTTTGTGCAAAATTTGGGGTCAATCGGACGTGATTTGATAGGTTTCGGCGTCAGATATAGAAGTTTGAAATTCTAAGTTCTTAAAGATTTGGATTGGAGAGCGATTCATGATTTCGACGTTGTTTGATGTGATTTGAGGCCTTGAGCGAGTTCGTATCATGTTTTGAGACATGTTGGTACAATTGGTTAAGGTCCCGAGGGCCTCGGGTGGATTTCGGAAGGTTAACGGAATAAATTTCGGACAAAAAAGAAGAAAAACAATTGCAGAAATTCTCTGGTGCATTTTTGGACAGCAAATTGTGCGTCGAGGAGCTAACTTTGGAAGCATATATATAAGAATCTATAAGGAATCTGAAAATTTGCAAAACTTGCAAGTTGTAGATCTTGAAGTCTAGTTTTCAGAACATTAAACCATTTTTTATTTGGAGTTTTGTGCAAAAGGTTATGACCGATTGAAGAAGACTGGTGGAGCAGGTTTTGCAAGAATTTTCTGATGCCTGGAGCTGACTTTAGAAGCTCATATCTCGGTATATAGGCGGAATGGTTTCCTGGCCACTTGAACTTACATCACTTTTGAAAGCCGATATACTAACTTACAGGTTTCCCATTTGAACACTCAAACTAGTGATACCCTTGACTAATAAACACGTTTGACCATTGACCCATCCCATGTGGCGTCAGTTTTTCCTAGTCAGCTATGTGCGTGGGTCTCACGCCTTTTAGGAGCGTGAGAACCCCTTCCCAGACGCCCAATGGTAAAAAATGGGTCCTATTTAAGTGGTTTCTTATTCCCTTAATTCCCCCAACTCATTCCACCATCTCCTTTCTTCCTATCTGCATTATTGGATGAAGCTTTCCCAGCACCTAAAATCATAAATATGAAAAACCCATTTCGAATTAAATACTAAAAACTAAAAAAAATTATTAATTTCCTACCAAATACATGTATCAGAAAAACTTCACGAGCAATAACATAGATACAAAGGAATGTACTGTATTATTGTGTACCTGAAAAGCCATAATTTGACGGAGCTTAGAGGGAAGAGCATCAAGGGAAGATGTGGTGGGTGGGGGATGGAGCCTAGTGGTGCCTCCATGTTCTGCTCTATAATTCTTCTCTCTTCTCTTTTTCCCTTTCCCTACCATCTTTGCTTCTCGGATCCACTCATCAAATTCCGCAGGCTCAAGCTTCTCCCCAATACTCGTTAAAATATGCTTTAGATCCGAAACGACGTCGAAACCAGTGCCGTCTTTATCAAGGACCTTGAACGCATCGTGCAATTGGCGATCAAATGGCTCCGGTTTGAGGTGTTTCGACATGAGGTCTAAAAATTGGTTGAAATCGAATGGCGCGGTGAGTTTTTCCTCGGCGATTATTGATTTGAGTTGGGCTTGGGTCGGGTTGCCTCCGAGTGACCTCATTAGGATCCCTAGCTTCGATGGAGCAATTTTGCCGTCGTCGTCGGTGTCGAAGAGGGTGAATGCCTCTTTCATGGAAGATATTTGATCGTTGCTCAGATCTTTAACCATCTTCAATCGATGGGGGCTTATTTTCCCGCCTCTGACGTGTCATGTTTTAATTGGCTGAGTGCTGACTGGGCGGACACATTAGATGACTGGGCGGACACATTAGCTGACCGGATGGACACGTTAGCAGAAGTGTGATACACGCGCGGAGGGTCAATGGTCCAACGTGTTTATTAGTCAAGAGTATCACTAGTTTGAGTGTTTAAATGGGAAACTTGTAAGTTAGTGTATCGGCTTTTAAAAACGATGTAAGTTCAAGTGGCCAGGAGGCCATTTCGCCCGGTATATATAAATATTTATATGGTGTACAACCTATCAAATTAAAGATCTTCGAGTCTAGGTTTTAAATCTTCAAACCGTTTGTTATTTGGATATTTCTACAAGAAGTTATGGGTGTTTTAACAGAAGGTGTCCAACAAGGGAAAATTTTAATAGGCTGTACAACATGTATAGCACAAGTGCAAGGTACAACCCGGTGAAGCATGGGCAGATTCTTTAAACACGAATTTGGCCCATTTTCTTCATTTCTTTCATTTGGCTTGGATGATTTTTGAGAGAATTTCAAGGGGGATCTCATCAAGCATCAAAGGTAAGTTGTTTCTACTTATTTTCAAGTTAAATACAAGATTATTACATGGATTAGAACATGAAAATTAGGGAAAATTTGAGGAAAATTTGGAAGAAACCTAGAATTTGGAAATTTGGATTTTAGCCACGAATTGAGCATGAATAATTGAGTAAAATGTGTAATTGAATTAGTAAAGCTTCGGGTAGAGATTTTTCTTCAAGAAATTTCGAGGTCCGGGCACGTGGGCCCGAGGGCATTTTGTCCATTTCATTGAGCCGGGCTAAGGAACTTTGTAATTTGAATTGGTTATGATCTATTGAGTATATTTTCATTGAATTATCGTTATTTGGATAGTTTGGGATCGTGCACATCCAATTTTAGTCATCGTAGAGGCTTGGAGGCCGGTGATGAATCTTCGGAGCGAGGTGAGTCTCCTTTCTAACCTCGTAAGAGGGAAATTGTCCCTCTAGGTAACCTTGTTTGCTCTGTGATCTTGTTTGGGGGCTACGTACTCACCGAGTGACGAGAGTCCGTACGTAGTGGCTATTACTGCTTCGTCCGGGTAGTTAGGACACAACATGTTCATTGTTTTTCCCTGTTGTAGCATAGATATGACTTGTATACTTGTGTGATTGGTATTGTTGTCTTTGAACGTTGTGATACTTGGCTTGATTTAAGTGTGATAAGAGAATCACGGGATGGGATCGGGCTGTACGCCACAGCAGAGTGACGAGTGATTATATTATGGGATCGGGCGGTACGCCACGGTAGAGTGATGATTGATTATATTATGGGATCGGTCCGTACACGATGGCAGGGTGACGATTGATTATATTATGGGATCGGGCCGTACGCCACGACAGAGTGATGAGAGAGTATATTATGGGATCGGGCCGTACGCCACGGCGAAGACTAAAGGGTGGGATCGGGCCGTACGCCACATCGAACATTGAGACTAAAGGGTGGGATCGGGCTGTACGCCACAACGAAGATTTATAGGATGGGATCGGGTCGTACGCCACGACGGAGCGATGAGATTGAGTACCATATGGGAGCGGGCCGTACGCCACGGCGGATACCAAACTTGTTTGATTTGAGATTATTATTTGATGCCTGATATTGATGTACTTGATTATTTGTTTTACTTGCCTACAGTTTTCCTTACATCCTGCTTACTTTATTACTGTTGGACCTTAGTGAGTATCGAGTCGACCTCTCGTCACTACTTCTTCGAGATTATACGGGATACTCACTGGGTACATATATGTATGTGTACTCATACTACACTTTCTGTGCATTTTGTTGCACAGGTACCTTTATAGTACAGTGATCGATTTGGGGACTTATACTGGCTACATTCATCCAGAGGCGTTCCACAGCTGCCGGAGTCTCCCTTCTGCGTACTTACATTTTTATATCTAATGCCTTTGTCCCATTTATTTCTCGGACAAGAGTTGTATAATTGTATAAATTCTTAGAAATTGCTCATGTACTTGTGTCACCGTGTTCTGGGGATGTCTCGGTATTTCCTTTTTTTGTATTAAGTTGGTTTCTTGTCGTGTTTAATTTACAAAAAAATATTTATTTGATTATGAAATGCAATAAAGGCGACGATTTCGAAATTGTTAAACATGAAGGTATTTCAACTGATTAAGGGGTTGGCTTGTCTGACAGTGGTGTCCGGCGCCATCACAACCCATATGTTTTGGGTCGTGACATACTTGTTGTTTATTTCCTGACATGCCTACTGTATTTCGTTATATTCTATCATATGTTATTACTGTTGGACCTTAGCGAGTATCGAGTCGACCTCTAGTCACTACTGCTTCGAGTTTAGGCGGGATACTCACTGGGTACATATTTATTTAATATGTACTCATGCTGCACTTCTGTACTTAACTGTACAGGTTCTGAGGCCGGTGCTTCTGGTTATTGTACCGGAGATAGATCCTGAGCTCGTGGACCTGACTTCACGGTGAGCAGCTTCCTCTGACGATTCCCAGCAGCACCATGGAGTTTTCCCTTACTTTTGTTATTTTCCCGTCTATTTCATCCAGACTGTGGATTTGTATATATATTACTTTCCTTTGTATATTCCATTAGTATGCACATGACACTCGTGACACTAGTTCCTGGCACACGTATAATGTATGTATATATTTTGGGTTTTGGGTTGTACAGGCATGCATACACTTTATTTTTGGCTATGTAGTGTTATGTTTTATTTCCATGTCAAGCTATCATCATGTTTAAACTTTTTATAATTTGTAAATGTTGACTTGTTTAATTAAATGGGAAGGGTAACACTTAGTGTAATTTGTGTTGGCTTGCCTAACCCCGTCGTTGGGCGCCATCACGACCTGAATTGGGATTCTGGGTCGTGACAGAGTGAGACCTTGAACATGACATCTGGTATGCACATACAAAGCAGAATGATTTATATGCAGAATTCCTAAAAGCAGGATTTCTAGATGCACACAAGGTTGCAACATTGTTAAACGTGATTGCATATGTGACATTTTATGTTGGTGTCATTTATCCTAAAACAAGATTTCCAAGTGATGAGATGCTGAAAATAGTATATATGAAACCTAGGAGCATGATATCTAATGTATGATATGCTTTGCACACATTAGCCCTAAACATGAGTTCTATTGCGCACAAAAGAAATGTAAACCTAAGAGCATGGTTTCTACCCTTTGATATTTATAACATGCATAGCTACCCTTTTCCTTTTTCACTATCCATCCCCAATGTTGTTTACAATAAATTATTACAGACCATTGTTGTATGAATTACATAAAAACATAAGAAATAAGAAGTTATACTATAGGGAGCCTATCAATAGGCCCAGATTTCCAGAATGCCCAATGCCAAACGATGTTTCACAACCTTTCACATAATTCGGGTGTGTCAAAGTTCCCTAAGGACCTCAGGGATCCCGGGTAGTGCTCACACCTAGATTTTATAGCCACAATTGAGTAAGTGCAGTGTGGAAGGCCCAACTCTAATGCATCAGAGTTCAGAGGGATATCATAGGGATCCCAAAGCAGTGACACATTAGAGGGGCATAACTTAGATGTCTAAGAGTAGAGTGAGAGTGCTTGACATAGTTTTGAAAAGATTGAGTAGGACAACAATTTAAACAAGAATGGCTGGTTTAAAATGGGTATTGCAAAAAGCAGTAGAAGAATTTGTTCAATAAGAACATTTTGAAAAGAGTAGGGCAGTCACAACAAATAACATACCAATCTCAGGATCAAACAAGTACACACATGACTAATAGAACAAAGAACTAAGACAGGTTCAGACACAAACAGGGAAATAGGGAGTTGGGCACAAACATGGAGAATATAGGGGCAAGCACACAGTAGGCAGAGTCACACATAGGTTCAGGATCAAAGATATCCTCAAGGGTTAAGGTAGCATATATTTCAAAGTTACACAGAACTAAGCACAAGTTCTTTATCCACAGAGGGTTCAGTTTAATAATCACAGAAACCAAGGTAAAGCAAATCATAGTGAAGTATACTAGTAGGGGGTATCAGTACATAACCATGCTGAGTTCTAAGGGAGGGGAATACATAACATTCTAAGTGATCAACAATGCAAGCGAGTCAAGTGCAAACATTACAGCAAAACCACAAGTAAAAGCACACTAGAAATAAGATGAATTAAAGTAGTAAAAGAAACATATTGTTTTTGAGCTTAAACTGAAATTAGGACATACGGGTGTACGAGATAACAAACATAGAATGAAGAGCAATAGATTAGAATAATCAGCCTTGGCTTGCAGCCGGCTGACTTAAAGTAATAGCAAGTAACCAGAGAGAACAAAAGAGAGTATTTGTGATTGTGAGAGAGAGTTTTGAACAATGTCTTCGTGTGTTGTGCTAATGAAAGATCAAGGTATTTATAGTTTTAAAACAGGCAGAACATAAGGTAAGAATAATAGTTCAGCAGTAATTATAGAAGTATATACCAATTAGAATCAAATTAGTATAAAGACTTCCTTTAATTAAGGAGTCATACTAAAACGGTAATAAGTAGTGACAAAATAAGGAAAGGAAATCGTATAAAGCTGATTATAGCTCATAAAGAAGTAGCATAAGTAATGTATAGATATATAACATGTAATGGATACTAGATTCAGAATATTCTAGTTAAGGAAAGTGTCTAAGAATCAACTTGACAACATAATTAACCACAAAATAAGGCAAGAGAATATTTAGAGGTTGAAATCAGTAGAGAACCAAGTATATCAATCACAAGGAATCAATATCAATCAAAGGAATATATTAAACATGATAGGGATAAACATGATACAGGTAAGGAGAAACAGGAAATCAACATCTCTTAATTAAGGAAAATGCTCAAAATCAATAAAGAGTATTATGCAAAAATCAGTGAAGGATCAATCACAAAGATTCGAAAATTCAAAAGTAGGAAATAGTACTGACTTTGCACAAGTTTATAAGCATAATCAACATATAATAGACAAAAATCAGAACCCTAAGAAGACGAGTAGGGTAGAATCATATAAACATCAGGGTCTCATATAGAGCATAGTTTGAATCATAGATAGATATAGGTAGAAGAAATGAAGAGTCAGAAATCCTTATAGGCAAACATGGAGTAAAATCACAAAATCATGGAGTATTCATGAGGAAACCAGTACACATACAGATTAGGTAAACCTGTTATAAAAAAAAAGACTCAGAACCATAAATTAAAACCAAGAACTTTGGGGTTTTTAACGAAATAAATCAGACAAAAGGGGAAAAGCTCACATAAACATTTAACATGATGAAAATCATAGGATAGTACTAAAAACAGAAAGAAAAGCGTTTTTGAAAAGGGGTTAAGAACCCTAGTTTTGAAGATGAAGAGTCACTTTAGGAAAATCGGAAAAACTTTTGTAAACACCAAAAATTGCTCATAATATGCCAAGTTCTGTTACAGATCCAAGAAAACCAGAGACTAGAAATTAGGGTTTCATAGAGACAACCCAAAGAGAAGGAGAAACGGCTTAGAAACCACTTAATCTAGCTGAAAATAATAGAATCTCACTCGGACGACCATGGATGGCCGGAGAATGAAATGAGAACCACGGGGGTGAGTGAACCGTCATCTGGTTCCCTTGAGGGCCTCAAGGCATTGATACCCGGTGTAGGAAGGAGAACCATGGGGCTAGTAGGGTGGTGAGACCACCGTAAAGACCGGCAAGTCGACGGCCGGTGAGAACCATTAGGTTCAGCAAGAGATAATTGAGAGGGATAAGAGAGATGAGAGATGTAACAGATGAAAGAATAAGAGGGAAATGAGGTTCAGCAAGAGAGAGTTGAGAGGGATGAGAGACATGAGAGATGTAATGGTAGAAAGAATAAGAGGGAAATGAGAGTGAGAGGGGGGAGGGTGTCGCGCCACCCTCTTTCCTCGCGGAGATCGGGTTCAGGACATTTGGGTTGAGGCAACTCTTTAATTTTGGGAAAGGGGTTTGCATTTTTTGAGAGTCGCCACCTAACGATTTTAAAGGTGCGTTAGGGCACCTAATGGGTTCATTTACAACTACGTTGTTAACTAGAGATAGGGTAAGGTCTTGAAATTATCCCAAGGGGAAGGTGTTAGGCACCCCTCAGGATCCACAAGTGTGGTTCCCGGCCGAACAACTTTTGTGAATTTGTATGGTTTAGCAAACAAACAAATAAAGGCTCAAATAAGAGGTGATTTAAATTTTAAGCATGCAAGTGTTTTGAAAACAGTTATAAGGGCTAAGTTTTTTAATATAAACATTTAAAGTAAAGGATATCCTAGGTTTGTGATAATATGGATCACATCAATGCAATACATGATATGACACTCCTCAATGAGGGGCTACACGTGGTATTAGCGCATAGGTAATCATATCCATATTCTACCCTTTCCCACCCCGTGAAGGTAATTAAAGCACGTATTGGTCACGGACTCTATTGCGTGTTGTTACCCGACCCTTCCTATTACTCCTGGAGGAGGTTAGGACTACTATCCCAAAAGGGAGGTACTAGGCAGACCCTCAGGTTTTAAAGGTAAATTTCTAGGGAGATAGACAAAAACATATGGGACTGCAGTAAAAGGGAACACATAAGAGGCTAGTAAAGGCTCAAATTTACCTCCGCAAATAGAGCAATTAAACAGCAGGACTCAAACACAGTTAAGGGTAGTAGTTAAGTTCAGAATCCTAACACATGGTGTCTAAGCGAGTTCAGAAGATAAACAGACATACAGGTTTATTTTGTTACTCAGAAAGCCCTAATCAGTTTTGCCTACTCATTAAAAGAACCTGTTAAGCATTTAGCACCATATACAGGAAAGGCAGATTTTTAGTTAATGATTCAACCACCTAAGGCTTGCCTAGGCGTAGGAATAAGGCTTAGTAGTTACCCATATTATTAAATAAACAGTTTGAGTTGTGTTTCCTAAACATGTTGTACTTAGAAAAATACGGAATTGATACCAGTTATGAAAACATGGGGGGGGGGGGACTGTTTGTTAGGCCTTTCTCATGTATCAGTAGTTAAACTAGGTGTTGAATGAGATCCTAAAAAAATGATGTCTAATATGCACATNCCAGTTATGAAAACAAGGGGGGGGGGGGACTGTTTGTTAGGCCTTTCTCATGTATCAGTAGTTAAACTAGGTGTTGAATGAGATCCTAAAAAAATGATGTCTAATATGCACATATAGAGACACATAATGGTTTTTATGCAAAATGCCTAGGCAATATTTTCTAAATGTATGCAATTACAGCAGTTGAACATGCTTTCAAAATATGCAGCAAGTATGAGAGTGACCTGTTTATTAGTTGTTTACTTAGAACATGGTCTCTACGTATAACATGGCAAATTATTGCAGATTTGTTAACACACGTTAAGGAAAGATTTGGATTACATTTTTTTAGAATGCATGAACATAATCACATGGCCGCATTTTCATTGTTATTACTGAACATGATGTTTCTAAGTGACATAACAGTATTGAAGTAATGTGCAAAACAAAAACAGGTTTACGACATCCTAAAGAGCATGATTTCTAATGCACGATATGCTTTGCACACATTAGTCCTAAGCATGATTTCTATTGCACACATAGGAAATGTAAGCCTAATATCATGATTTCTATCCTTTATACCTATAGCATGGACATTTATCCCTTTCCCCCTTTTACTATCCATCCCCAAGAGTCATTTACAATAAGTTATTACTGGCCATGGATCATGAATTACATAATTGAAATAGAGAAAATAAGAAGCTATTCTATAGGGAGCTTGCGGATAGGCCCAAGCTTCCAAACCTCATTGCCACATGATATTTCACAGCCTTTTCATAATTTGGGTGTGTCAAAGTTCCCTAAGGACCTCAAGGGCTCCCGGGCAATGATCACACCCGGATTTAGTAACCAAGAATTGAACATGTGCAATGTGGAAGTGCCAGCCTCAGTGTGTCAGAGTTATGAGGGAGCTCAAGGGTCCCAAAGCAGCGCTCACACTGAGGGGGCAGAACTTATGGTCTAAGAATAAAGTGAAGTGCAAAAGATGATTTGAAAAAAAGTTGAGTTAAAAGAGCATTTCTGAAAAATAGTCTATTTATTTGAAATAGGTTTACATATCAGTAAGTGAGTGACTTAGGAAAATAGTTTTGAATAGAATAGGGGATGGAGAAATCAACCAATATCAAACAGTACACAACACATAGAGAGACAACCACATAAACAAGGAAGTAGGGATCGGGGACACATAGAAACAGATAAGGATACCAGTTATCATTAAAGAAATACTAGAGTATCATAGACTGTTATAGAACCTAAACAGTCACAACCACAGTTGGTCACCAAGAGTTCATGCCAAAAACTTAATAGAAACAGATTAAGGGAGTACCAGAGAGGACAACACATGATAAACATAGTTGCACATAGGTTTAAGAAGAGGTTCAGGGTATAGCATATGGACTAAGTAACATGTGGTGCATGTTGTAGTATACTAGAAATTGAAGAAGACATAAGTGAAGCAGAATCATGTTGAAACATGCAGGGGGGGGGGTAGTAACATGTTGGGCATAGCATACAGACTAATTGCAAGTAGAACAACTAAACCATAAGTTGAAGTAGATTAAGATGAAGATGAATCGAAATACCCAAAGAGACACAATTTTTTGAAGCTTTAAACATAAATTGAAGACATACCAGTTGGAAGATAGCAAGTATAGAATGAAGAGTAAGGAAATAGAATAACTAGTCTTGGCTTGCAGCCGACTAGTAATAGCAGGTGATCAAGAGAAGAGCTGTAGAGAATATGTATGTGAGTAAGACAGGGTTTGAACAATGTGTGTGTTCGTGTTTTTTTTTAGAAGTGAGAATAGAAGAGACTATATATAATAGTTGAGAGCAGAGTAAAAGAGAGTAAAGGAAATGAATCATCAACAATTACCTAAGCCACATAATCAGCAAGTCAAAGAATCAACAAGTCTTCCCTTAATTAAGGGAGTAATTAACTAGTTAACGGTAAATAACATGGCAAATAATTAAGGAAAGAATAAAAATAGTTTAAGCACGGGATAGGTGATTAGGGTTAAATACATAAGAGCCTAATTAAGGAAACAAGAAGTAAGAATTAGCAGGTCTTCCCTCAATTAAGGGAGTAATTAACCAGTTAATGGTAAAAAGCAGGGCAGATAATAAAGGAAAGAATCAAATAACTTAAGTACGGGATAGATGATTAGGGTTAAATACATAAGAGCTTAGTTAAGGAAACAAGAAGTAAGAATCAGCAAGTACCACAATTAGTTACAAACAAGGCAAGAAATAATTAAGAGTTATATAAAAAAATAGGGAAATAACCGGAAATCAGCATATAGGTATTACCATAGCAAATAAGGGAATCAAAGAATCGAAATAATACTGGTTTTAAGGAAAAAGCATAGGTATTCCATGAATGACAGATAAACTAAGTATAACACATAAAAATCAGTCAATATTTGAATCTGAAACCCTAATAGAAGCACATAAGGGCAAAATCATAAGCCATTCGAATTAAATGAAGGAGAAATCATATGGATCAAAGTACAGAACAAAGTTATGTATCAAATAACACGGATCGACTCAAAGTTCAAACATAGTGTCAAGATTCGGGGTTTCAACATAAAATAATTAGGGTTGAGGAAACATTCAACATAATCGATTGAAACACATAAGAATGAGAGGATAAGCACTAAAAATTAGAAACGTTTTGAATAAAAAGGATTCAAGAAACCCTAGTTTTGAAAAAAATGAAGAATCGTTCGAGAAATAGGAAAATCTTTAAAGAAAACACAGGAAAACTTCATAATACGTATAGATCTGTTACAGATCTAAAAGAATTGGAAGTTTAGAAGTTAGGGTTTCAAAGAGAGAACCTAGAGAGAGAGAGTCGGTATAGAAACCACCGGATCTAGCCGGAAAGTAAGGAAATCTTACTGGAGATCGAGCCATGAAGGCCTGAGACAGGCCAAAGGTGTGAGAGAGTGAACCCTGGTCTCTTGAAGACCTTAGACACAGCAACACCGGTGAGAAGGAGCCATGAGAGGCCCGAGGATGGTTATGACTCCATGGCTTCCGGCGAAGAGGCGGCCGGAGAAGATGAAAGGACCTCATCGGAGGTGGAGAGACCAGAAGTCTCTAGAGAGAACTAAAGAGATAGTGAGAGAGAGTGTGTGAGAAAGGGAAAATGAGANGGGGGGGGGGGAGGGGAGGTTGTTAGGGTTTAATTTAGGAAAGTCTAATCTATATATTGATCTTGGGTTGGGCCCTATTGTAGTGTAGGTTTGGGCTTGGGTATTGGGTTAATTAATTGGGTAGGGGTCAGTTTTAATTGGAGCTAGAATTTAAATAAAAAAATAGCTAGCTGTTAAATACTCAATTAAAATTAATTAAAAAATAACTAATAATTAAGAAATGAAATTGATGATTAAGAAATTAAATAAAAAATGGTTAATCAGTATTTAAAAAATATAAATGACTAATTATTAGATAGCAATAGCATAAAACATATGGTTAGGCTATAATTACAAAATTATTACAATTATAACCAAAAGTGCCAATTTGACCAATTGTGAAATAATTTGATCTTAACAACACCAAAAATAATGTACTAAGTCAAGAAATGTCTTTGAAATAATTTGTAATGAATTATTAGAGATAAAAATACTGGATAAATTAGAAATAAATTAATAAAAATATGAGAAAATTATGGAAAAATACCAATTGTTATGGAACTTGATTTGAAAGGTATGTATGCAAGTTTAAAAATAATTTGAGAAAAAATTGGGTATCAACAGCTGTCCCTCTTTACCCGGGAAGGATGAAAGAGTTGTCGAGTAAAGATATCATGGCCAATTTGACCGAGCAAAAAGGTTTGAAGAGATTTAGGCCGCACCCTGGCTTCTAAGTTGCCTACATATCCCTGGTTTTACAGGAATCAGGCCGTATGTAGTTCAGGGTCATCGGCGAAGTATACCGATGAAGTTGTACAAGAACGGATGCAATGTATGGGGTTAGGTGAACAAACGTCTTGCGGGAATGGTTAGGAGAACTAGAGCGGGACCGCTCCTGCCAGGATGGCTATTGCTTGCCGGATTACCTGCAAATAAACAATACGAGCGTATATTGTGCATAATTTAAACATGATGCAAGTTCTCGTCGAACCATGAATGCTATCTTCAGACGGTTAGGGATGACGTCATTTAGACCATGATGTACTGGGCCATGAGTTTCTTGATGCAGGATTTGCAGGCCATGAAAAGATGTTCTTGGGCCACGAGGATGGTACCTCCGAACCATGACGTCTTTCAATAATGATATGCAAAATGATAAAAGAGATCCTTAGGCCATGACATGGTGTTCTCAGGCTATGAAGATGGTGCTTCCGAACGATCACGCCTTTGGATATGTTGGCGATATTTCAACCTATGAAGATGCAATAGTATGATTCTTACAAGACAGAGCTTAGTCCTGCGAATTAAAGGGGCAGGGCTTAGCCCGAAATGAAAGCGAAATAAATAATGCTTGATACGGCAGTGGTTGCTTTTGAAAAGTAAATTGGAGGCAATGTTTAGCCTCGGAAGGTAGAATAGTAGCCTTATGCAAATGCAAATGGAGGTAGAGATTAACCTCGGAAGGCTGAATGGTAGCCTTATGCAAGAATGCAATGCAGATTGAGACAACGTTTAGTCCCGGAAGGCATAAAGGTAGCCTTATGCAAGAATGCAATGCAGATGAAGGTAGAGTTCAACCTCGAAAGGCAGAAAGATAGCCTTATACAAGAATGCAATGCAGATGGAGACAGCGTTTAGTCCCGGAAGGCAAAAAGGTAGCCTTATGAAAGAATGCAATGCAGATGGAGATATCGTTTAGTCTCGGAAGGCAGAAAGGTATCCTTATGCAAGAATGCAATACAGATGGAGACAACGTTTAGTCTCGGAAGGCAGAAAGGTCGCCTTATTCAAGAATGCAATGCAGATGGAGACATTGTTTAGTCTCGAAAGGCAGAAAAGTATCCTTATGCAGAAAAATAAATGACGATAGGAATTCTTAGCTGGTGATAGATTTCGACATTGCGATTATTGAGGGTATTGTGACTGCGGTGCATTATTTTTATTGATTATAGATGACGGCAAGTATGATGGTTTTGTAGATTGTGATTTTGAACATGTTCGTCCTTTTGTGTGGACATCGAACTTTGGAATTTGCGATCGTGGTGAAACTTAAGACTTCCCTGCGTGTTTGTTCTTTGTGCCTGCATTCACAGAAAAATTGTGAGTTCTGTAAAGGGGAGGGTTAGTTCGTATCCCCGCTGGCTTTACTTGACTCGCTCGGCTTGATCTGATGATACTATCCGTATAATTAGGGTATTATTTGCTAAACAAGCTGTTTCAAGAATAAGCATGCATGATTTTTTGAAAATGTAGTATAAATATAATTTTGAAAATCTTTTAGATGAACCGACGACCGTGACGTGGTTCGAGACATTGCAACCTCTCATGCCACGGAATTTTGAGGGTCCTCCTCAAAATTCTACCCCAGTTTGATGGGTGAATGCTTCTGGCTGTTGCTCGTGCGACGATCGGCTGGACTCGCTTTAGAATTTTGAGGGTCCTCCTCAAAATTCTGCTGTAGTTGGCTGGGTGAATGCTTCTAGTTGTTGCTCGTGCGACGATCGGCTGAAAATAAAATTTTTATTGAATTGTGACTGAACCCATAGGGCTGCCTACGTATCCCCTCTTAAACGGGAATCAAGTCAGGCGTAGCTCATTTTCAACATTGATATAAGCATGAAGGATTACACATAGTAGTGTTTGACTGTGTCTGAATTGATTGGTTTCGGCCAAACTTCTCCTTCCATTTCTGCAAGTATGAGTGCTCCTCATGTCAGCACTCGGTGAACCATGTATGGGCTTTCTAGTTGGGAGAGAATTTCCCTTTGGCTTCGTCTTGATGTGGGAAAATTTTCTTTAATACCAACTGCCCTGGTGTGAACCGTCTCGACTTGACTTTCTTGTTGAAGGCTCTGGTCATTCTGTTCTGGTAAAGTTGACCATGACAGATCATTCTCTTTCCGTCTACGAAAGCTAGTTTCTCATAACGGTTCTTTACCCATTATGCGTCGCTGAGCTCAGCTTCTTGTATAATCCTTCGAGACGGAATCTCAACTTCGGCAGGAATAACAGCTTCTGTACCATAACTAGCATATAAAGAGTTGCCCCTATTGATGTGCGGACTGTGGTGCGGTACCCCAGCAAGGCAAATGATAACTTCTCATGCCACTCCTGGTGCCTTTCTATCATCTTTCTTAGTATCTTCTTGATGTTTTTATTGGTGACTTCTACAACTCCATTCATCTGAGGTCTGTAACCTGTGGAATTTTTGTGTTTGATTTTGAAGGTCTCGCACATAGCTTTAATCAAGTCATTGTTGAGATTGGAACCATTATCGATGATGATTGACTCAAGAATTCCGAATCAACCTATAATACTGTCGCGGACAAAGTCTACCACGACTTTCTTAGTCACTGTTTTGTAGGAGGCTGCTTCGACCCATTTAGTGAAGTAGTAAATGGCGACCAGAATGAACCTATGTCCGTTGGAGGCGGCAGGCTCGATTGGTCCAATAATGTCCATACCCCAAGCGGCGAACGACCATGGTGAGCTTGTTGCATTGACTTCATTTTAAGGTACCTTTATCATATCCCCGTGTATCTGACAGCGGTGGCATTTCCAGACGTACTGGATGTAGTCTGTTTTATGGTCATCCAAAAGTAACCAGCTTGGAGTATCCTCTTTGCCAGAACAAAACCGTTCATATGTGGGCCGCATGTCCTAGCATGAACTTCCTCTAGTAGTTTTGATGCTTCTTTTGCATCAACACACCTTAATAGCCCCAAATTGGGAGTTCTCCTGTACAGGATTCCTCCGATATGAAAGAAGTTTTTAGACAATCTCCGAAGTGTGCGTTTTTGAAGGGGATTCGCTAGCTATGGGTAATCTTCTTTTGCCAAATATTCCTTGATGTCATTAAACCAAGGATTTCCGTCTGCTTCTTTTTCAACATGAGCACAATAAACTGGCTGATCATGGATCTTTATGGGAATAGGGTCAATGAAATTCTTGTCCGGATGCTGGATCATTGAGGACATGGTAGCCAATGCATCGGCGAACTCATTCTGGATTCCAGGGACATGCCAAAATTCTATCATTGTGAACCTCTTTCTTAACTCCTATATCTGATGCAGATATGGTAGTATCTTGTAAATCTTGGTTGCCCACTCTCCTTGTACCTGATGTACCAGCAAATCTAAGTCACCAATTACTAACAGCTCCTGGACGTTCATGTCAATGGCCATGTTGAGCCCTAAGATGCAGACTTCATATTCATCCATATTGTTGGTGCAGGGGAATTTGAGTTTGGCGGACACCGGATGATGCCGACCGGTTTTTTATACTAGGACAACTCCAATGCCAACCCCCTTGAAGTTTGCTGCTTCATCAAAGAACATCCTCCAACCGTCATAGGATTCTGCAATATCTTCTCCTATGAGCGATACCTCTTCATTAGGAAAATATGTTTTCAGAGGTTCGTATTCTCCGTCCACAGGATTCTCAGCAAGATAGTCTGCAAGAGATTGTCCCTTGACTGCTTTTTGAGTTACATAAACAATGTCGAACTCACTCAGTAGGATTTTCCACTTGGCTAGCTTGCCAGTTGGCATGAGCTTCTGAAAGATGTACTTTAATGGATCCATCCTTGATATGAGATATGTTGTGTAGGCACAGAAGTAGTGCCTCAGCTTTTGAGCAACCCAGGTCAAAGCGCAACAGGTGCGCTCCAATAGAGAATATTGGGCCTCAGACAGAGTGAACATCTTGTTGAAGTAATAAATAGCTTGTTCCTTCCTTCCTGTTTCATCGTGCTTCCCAGAACGCAACCGAAAGCTCCATCTAACACAACAAGGTAGAGTAACAGAGGTCTACCTGGCTTAGGTGGTACCAAGACTGGCGGTGTTCACAAATATTCCTTGATTCTGTTGAAGGCTTTTTTGGAAACCATCGGTCCATTTGGTTGTAGCGTCCTTCTTCAGCATCTTGAAGATCGACTCACATATAACTGTGGATTGTGCTATGAACCGGCTGATGTAGTTAAGCCGTTCCAAGAAACTCATCACATCTTTCTTGTTCCTCGACGCTGGTAATTCTTGAATGGCTTTGACCTTTGACGGATCTAGTTCTATCCCTCGGCGGCTGATAATGAACCCAAGCAACTTCCCAGCAGGAACTCCGAATGCACACTTCGCGTGGTTCAGCTTCAGATTGTATTTCTGCAACCTATTGAAGAACTTCCTCAAGTCTTCTATGTGGTCAGTGGCTTTCTTGGACATGATAATAACGTCATCCACATATACCTCAATATCCTTGTGTATCATATCGTGGAAGATAGTGGTCATAGCCCTCATGTTAGTGGCCCCTTCGTTCTTCAGGCCGAATGTCATCATCTTGTAGCAGTACACTCCCCACGGTGTAATGAAAGCCGTTTTCTCAACATCTTCCTCATCCATCCAAATTTGATGATAACCAGCGAAGCAGTCTAGGAATGACTGTAGTTCATGCTTGGCGCAATTGTCAATTAGGATATGTATATTTGGTAAGGGGAAGTTGTCTTTTGGACTGGCCCGCTTGAGATCCCGGTAGTCGACACAAACTCTGACATTCCCATCCTTCTTCGGCATAGGTAAAATGTTGGCTAACCATGTCAGGTATTCAACTACCTTGAGAACCTTGGCGTTGATCTGCTTGGTAACTTCTTCCTTGATTTTCAAACTCATGTCGGGTTTGAACTTTCTAAGCTTTTGGTTTACCGGTGGACACATTGGATTGGTTGGCAATTTGTGAGACACAATAGACGTACTTAGACTAGTCATGTCATCATACGACCAGGCGAATATGTCCTCATACTCTTTTAGAAACTTTGTGTATTCTTTCTTTTCTGATGGTGACAAATGAATGCTGATGCGAGTCTCCTTGACGTTTTCTGAATCTCCCAGGTTGATAACTTCAGTCTCGTCCTGGTTAGACTTAGGCCTTCTATGACAATCTCGTCAGGTATATCATCTTCTTCTGAATTGATGTCCATTTGTTGCGTTGTCTCGTTGCATGTCACAGTCATTGGTTCATCAAGACAAGTAATAGTAATGCTGTATAGGTAAAGTAATGAGAGAAAAATGATAGCAATAAATATTGATTCATAAGAAAAAATTTGAAAATGCTTTTGATAAATTGAATGATTGCTTTGAACATTGAAGATCTTATTGCAAGAACTAAAATGCGAAAAAGGAAATCATTTTGCGAAGAAAGACAATGAATATTGCTTGTTTTAGCCTTGCTACCACGAGGCTCGTCGGGCTTTGGTCTCCCTGATAGTACAGTTCTTGAGGTATGTCCCTCTGCTCACTGCCTGTATGGAAGGTCCTTCCTCTCCATCCTCCTCGAGAATAACACAGCAGTCCATATCACCGCCCCCCAGAAACAAGCTCATCATTGCTGCCAATGCTTCTTCTTTGTTTGACCCATAAATAATGTCGGCCTGTTGGAAGGTGTGCTCCAGATGCGGTATCAGCTACTCCATTAGGTAATAAGAACCGCGCCAAGGTGGAGACCAACTCCTGAATTCTTCCCAAGTGTATTCATATCCCAGACCGAAAGTAGTACCATGTTTCTTGAGTTTTATATGTTTGGAAACCCCTTGGAGGTTCTTGCTTAGCCCCTTGAAAGGCTCATACCCTCGCTAATTCATCATACTTGCGATCTTGCTATCCCACCATTTGTCTTTGTCGATAGCGTTGACCGGTTCAATGTGGTGGTAAGTTTCTCCACCCAGCTTCCTTCTCCCTTCAATCACCGGAATAGTCTGGCGATTGTAAATAGGGTTGCTACCGTCACCATGAATAATCACCTCTTGCTGGTTCTACTTCCTTCAATCCAGGGTCGTCCCAACAGCACATTGTAGGATGCTGATACATCTATCGCTTGGAAATCAACCTCGAACCATGTCGGTCCCATCTGTAGGCATATACTTATCTCGCCAATGGTGGACCTTTGAGAACCATCGAAGGCTTTCACATTGATTGCTCCATCCTTTATCTCATGCAGCCCTTTACCCAATTTCTTGAGCGTTATCAGCGGACAAATGTTAAGACTAGATCCTCTATCGATCAAGATTCTGGTGATGAAATAATCTTCGCATTGCACAGTGATATGTAGTGCTTTGTTGTGACCCAGCCCTTTAGGTGGCAACTCGTCTTCATGGAAAGTGATCTTGTGGATTTCCAACTCTTAGCCCACCATATTGGCCATTTCCCTACTAGTGATGTTGTTTGGTACATACGCTTCGGTCAACCTTCAACAGAGCACTCCTGTGCGTCTCGGAATTCTGCAGCAAAGAAAGGATAGATATTTGTGCTGGCGTCTTGTTGAATTGGTCGATGACCGAATACTCCTTGGCCTGTACTTTTCTCCAAAGGTCATCTAGACCTGTTTTAATAAGGGGAGGCCGGTTGGCAGCCTGCTTTCTTGATTTGGCCAGATGCTCAAGGGTATAGACCCTACCAGTTCTCGTCATACCCTGTGCTGCAACAACTTCTTCAGTTTTGACCTTGCCTTTTCTTCTTGCCTCGGCTGTATAGTCCCAAGGGATAGCATTTTTATAAAAGGGTGGCGTGGTCGACATCGCCACTGGAATTGGTGCATCTATCCTTACTTCAAATGGAACATGTGCTTTGGGTGGCAAAACCGCAACCTCAAAAGGTACGGGTGCATTTGCCGGAGACACGAACTCAACCTCATTTGATACTGGTGTCTTTGCAAGTGGCGCCGCCTCAAACTCAAGTGGTATAAACATATTCACCTCAGCGTCCTCAGATGGTTGAATCTAGAATATGATCGGGTTGAGAGTGACTGTAGGTTTCTTTGGGTCATCGCCTTCTACGATCAACCCGATTGATCCCTCGGGATCCCAATCATATTCTATTTCAATCATAAGGATACCTCCGCCCTTATGATCCGGCAAAGGATTGTTGTGGACGTTCGGAGTAGGATCGTTTGCCACAATGATCTTGTTATCAATCAGGGACTGTATCTTGTCCTTCAAAGAGCGACATTCATCGATGGTGTGCCCCTTCATGCCGGAATGGTATGCACATGATTTGTTTGGGTTAACCCACTGAGAAGGGTTCTCAGGGGTGCCAGCAGAGATAGGTGTGACATAAACGACAGCTTTGAGCTTCTCATACAGCTGGTCAATGGGTTCAGCTATGGCAGTGTACTGTTTTGGAGGTCTGCGATCAAAATTAGGACGAGGTCTAGGGAAGTTTTGATGGGTAGGGGGTGATTGGTAATGAGATGGCTGAGAATTGTGAGTGTGGTAGACAGGAGCGGGTTGTGAGTATCTGGGTGAAGTAGGTTGATATGTGGGTGGTGGAGATTGGTAGGTGGGTGGTAGAGCTTGGTAAGTGGGTGGTGGAGCTTGGTAGGAAGGTGGGGGTGCTTGGTATGAAGGTGAGGGTGCTTGGTAATTTGTGGTTGGCTGGTATGTGAGTGGAGGTGTTGGATAAGTTTTGTATTTTAGTGGGAATTTGGCTCTTTGTGCAACCATTACAGCTCCCATGTCTCTTTTCTTAGGCACACCACCGGACTGTAAAGCCTTGTTTGTAGCTTGCAACCAAAATTTGTGACCATACCGCTCTTAATACCTTCTTCAATCCGCTCACCTAGTTTGATAATGTCGGAGAACTTATAATTCTCAACCATCATCAACCGTTCATAGTATTGCGGGTCCTGAGCCCGGACAAAGAACTTGTTCATCTGCTCTTCCTCTAAAGCAAGTCTGACTTTAGTAGCTTCGGACCTCCAGCGAGTAGAATACTCGAAAAATGTTTCTGTGGCTTTCTTCTTCAAATTCTGGATATAGAACACATCTGGTGCATTTTCTGTGTTGAATTTAAATCTGTCCATAAAGTTAGACGCCATACTTACCTAGTTCGACCATTTATTGGGGTCTTGGATGATGTACCAAGAAAATGCATCTCCCTTCAAACTCCTCATGAACAACTTCATGCGGATCCTTTCATCTTTTCCTACGCCAACTAGCTTGTCACAATAGGTCCTCAGACGGACCATTGGATCACCAGTACCGTCAAACATTTCGAACTTTGGAGGTTTGTACCCCTCGGGAAGCTTGACATCAGGTTGTATGCAGAGGTTTTCATAATTCAACCCTTCAATTCCCTTGGTTCTTTCGACACCCTGAACTCGGCTGGTAAGCTTCCTAAGTTCCTCAGCCAAATTCCTGATAATCAGATCCTTTTCATCAGACACAGGTATGTATGGGGTAGGTGTAATGGAGTGTGGAATGGTCTCCTTGTAGATAGGATTGTTATAGGTGTGGAAATGGTCTTTTGTGGGGTTCTGAGGTCCTGGGATAAGTAGTGGAGTGTTGTTTGAAGTATGGAAAGTATTGCATTGTGTCGGGAGAGTTTGGTTCTTTGGCGGAGTGGTGTGATGGTGAGGTGCGGGATGATTCTGTTATTTTGGTATATTTTGAAGAGGTGTAGGATTCGGGATGTTGATGTCTGGGACGTTAAAGGAAAATGATAGGGGTTTGCCAGATTCGGAACTTGATCAAGTTCTTCTTTAAATTTCAGCAATTTCTGTTCCAGTGGTGACATGTTCTCATTTAGGACCGATTACCCTGGCCATCAGTGGCCTCTACCCTTTCAACCATGTTTTCCCTCCTGGTGTTGCTGGATTCTTCCATCTTACTCTTGCCTTTGTTCTTGATTTTAGGGGGACTAGGAGGAGGAGTAGATGAAGGGCCCTTAGATCTTGTGCGATAAGATGAGGATGCCAGAGTGCACGAACTAACCTTTCGGGAGGGGAATAAGTAAATAAAGAAAAAAAACAAGAACAAAAGGTTGCCAAGTCAATGAGGATTATGAAATGTATTGCAATATTTAAACACGTAGTGCGGAATGTAAAGCACATCCTATTTGGGGAACCTCTTTTGGGCCGGAAGTAGGCCTAGCGACAAATTGATTTGGAGAACTTAAAATGCTAAATGCCTCATTTTATTGATAAGAAAATAGGCAAATCCCAAAACGACACTAAATAAATTAAAAAATAAAGTCATTAACGGCCATTGGCCTTATTACATTGATAAAGAAAAGAAAGACATTCCTATCTACTTGGTCACAGAAGGACCTTCCCCAGATTCGACATTCCTGCTTCCCTCGAACAAATTTCCTAGCTCGCGAAGTCCCAGCAACAGGTATGCTCTGGCGAGATGTCCTCTTTCAGTTCCCTCAGCCCTTTGACAATCCTCGATCCTTTTGATGAATTTCTCCTCCAACTCGACTATACCTCGTTCTAAGTATCCCAACCTCTTGTTGGTGCTGATAGCCATGTCTTTCCACTCCTCGATCAGCTTCTTGTTAGATTTATGTATCTCGTGGTGCTCATCCTCGCATTCACGGATCCTTTTACGCAGCTGGTTGAACTTGACTTGCGCTTCAACCCTTTTATCTATAATTCTTTGGCCTTGGACGTACCCTGGCTTGCTCTGATCACCTTGATTATCTTCTAACCAACCAGGATAGAAAGGGGTACAACCGGCATGGTACCAATCTGGCTCGATGGTGTCCATCTCAAGTATAATCTTGCAGTGCAACAGGTGCTGGACTTGGCACTTGTGAGGACTGTCATCATTTTGGAAGTCTGCTCGAAGATGGCTTATTTTTTCGACCCTGGGTATGACTTGCTTCCTACCCGCTTGCCTCATAACTCGAAGAGGGACGTAAGGGTATGTCCCCCTTAAACCAATTAGTATCAGAAATGGTGCATCTCGGGATCGAACGATGAACTCATCTGTCAGAAACCACTCAATCATCCATTGAACCTTTTCTTCAGTCAGGTTACCAAAGAGCTCAACCCATCCCTCGGCATTCTCAAGCTGAGCGAACATGTCGAAATGTAATTCATACGCTTCGGGTGATGGAAAGCAATGTGGTCATCTCAGATACTTCGATTAATGCCTTGTCGGTATTCGCCTCTTTGGAGATGTTCCCTGAGCCAAAGTTGAAGTAACTGATTGCAACCTTCTAAATGTCTTGCTCCTTGTTGACACCTTTCCAAGGCCCGATATATGTCCGTAATGATCATGGGCACAATGCTGAAGTCTTTCCCGTATACTCCTTCCATTAGTTACTTAGTCACCATGGCTAGTCTGGTATGAATTCTCTCCTTCTTCATCGGAAACACGATCAAACCCAAAAAGCAAAACATGAAGACGAACACTCGGTGAAGGATGTGTCCTAGGGAGGTGATAGCAAACTCGTTATAGTAGGTACGGTATGATTTGCTGTGGCCGTACCTCTCATACAAATAGTCAAAAGGGATGTACGACTCCTTCAAGCATACCATTTCTGCATTCTTCCTCAGACCCATCATTTTAAGGAAACCTTTTCCTGTGCGGTTCTCAGGCATCAACAACCCTGGGGTTTCCCACACTAGGCCAGCCAGTCCTCCTATCTCTTCTAGCAAAGGCGTCATTTCAATGTCCCCAAAGCGGAACACAGATCTTTCACGATCCCATAATAGGGTAGCAGCCTTTATTATCATTTTGTTAGGCTGGATTTCTAGGAGATATGGTAGGTTGCCCAAATCTTTTCTAACGAGAGCTTTGTCGCTAGAGTGTAGGTCTTCCCACCAACTCAGTAGTCTTGGGTGAATACTGGAGACCATGCCGAATCTGGGCACTTCATACCTCATATTACTGCAAAGAAAATAAGGTTAGGCCCTTACTCCCACCAGACTTGACTATTTAATATCAACGATTAGCATGAAGCATTTAGTTCTCCAAATAAATGCACAGAACGTGATGATGTCCGTTTGGGTTTAGGGAAACCCGGTGGACTTTTGGATAAGGCTATCTTAAAAGCTATCACGCGGACAACACTTTAGCTCAGCTAGGTTTTACCATGATGCATGCAACAATACTACAGAGTAATGTTTCTATGGGGTTTTAGACTGGTACCTTTGAGCGGACAACTCAAGGGGGAAAGGCACAAAACTGTTGATTGCACCGCTGATCGACTAGTTTTACCGCAAATAAGCCTTTCCAAGTTTAGGGGGTAATAATATACGAAGGGCGCAACCACTCCTCAAGCGTTACTATAGTATTTTGTTTGGCATGAGTGGAGTATGAATGTTGAGAATGATTATGCAATAATAAGCATTAAAAGCAGGTTGTCATGTATTTTCACGTTAAGAAAGCGGTAAATATAACAATTATAATTTAAAGCAGTTACAAAGGAAAACAAACAAAACATGTAAGTTTTGTTTTGGGGAAGAGTAAATACTTGAAAGAAAATAAATAATTAATTGCACATAGAAGGGAAGAGGAAGGGGTGCAAGCATTTAAACAAAGTACAAATTTACGAAGCAATTTGAAGTGGTAAAAGCCTATAAGTCCCCAGCAGAGTCGCCATGCTGTCGTGCCCCCCTCTTTCCTCGCAGAGATCGGGTTCGGAACATTTGGGTTGAGGCAACTCTTTCCTTTTGGGAATGGGGTTTGCATTTTTTTTAGAAAGCCACATAACTATTTTAAAGGTGCGTTAGGGAACCTAAGGGGTTCATTTACAACTACGTTGTTAACCAGAGATAGGGTAAGGGCTTGAAATTATCTCAAGGGGAAGGTGTTAGGCATCCCTCAGGATCCACAAGTGTGGTTCCCGGCCAAACAACTTTTTTGAATTGCACGGTTTAGCAAACAATCAAATAAAGGCTCAAATAAGAAGGGATTTAAATTTTAAGCATGCAAGTGTTTTGAAAACAGTTATAGAAGGGTTAAGTTTTAAAAAATTTATAATCTAAACATTTAAAGTAAAGGATATCCTAGGTTTGTGATAATATGGATCACATCAATGTAATACCCGGTATGACACTCCTCAATGAGGGGCTACATGTGGTATTTGCGCATCGGTCATCATATTCATATTCTACCCTTTCCCACCCCGTGAAGGTAATTAAAGCGCGTATTGGTCACAAACTCTATTGCGTGCTGTTACCCGTCCCTTCCTATTAGTCCTAGAGGATGTTAGGACTACTATCCTAAAAGGTAGGTACTAGGAAGACCCTTAGGTTATAAAGGTAAAATTCTCGGGCGACAAACAAAAGCATATAGGACTGTAGTAAAAGGGAACACATAAGAGGCAAGTAAAGGCTCAAATTTACCTCCACAAATAGAGCAATTAAACAACATGACTCAAACACAGTTAAGGGTAGTAGTTAAGTTCATAATCCTAAGACATGGTGTCTAAGTGAGTACAGAAGATAAACAGACATGCAGGTTTATTTTGTTACTCAGAAAGCCCTAATCAGTTTTGCCTACTGATTAAAAGAACATGTTAAGCATTTAGCACCATATACAAGAAAGGCAGATTTTTAGTTAATGATTCAACCACCTAAGGCTTGCCTAGGCGTANGGGGGGGGGGGGGACTGTTTGTTAGGCCTTTCTCATGCATCAATAGTTAAACTAGGTGTTGAATGAGATCCTAAAAAAATGTCTAATATGCACATATAGAGACACATAATGGTTTGTATGCAAATTCCTAGGCAGGATTTTCTAAATGTATGCAATTACAGCAGTTGAACATGCTTTCAAAATATGCAGCAAGTATGAGAGTGACCTGTTTATTAGTTGTTTACCTAGAACATGGTCTATACGTATAACATGGCGAAGTATTGCAGATTTGTTAACACTCGTTAAGGCAGGATTTTGATTACACTTTTTTATAATGCATGAACATAATCACATGGAAGCATTTTCATTGTTATTACTGAACATTATGTTTCTAAGTGACATAACAATATTGAACTAATGTGCTAAAAAAACAGGTTTATGAAATACTAAAGAGCATGATTTCTAATGCACGATATGATTTGCACACATTAGTCCTAAGCATGATTTCTATTGCCACATAGGAAATGTAAGCCTAATATCATGATTTCTATCCTTTATACCTATAGCATGGACATTTATCCCTTTCTCCCTTTTACTATCCATCCCCAAGAGTCATTTACAATAAGTTATTACAGGCCATGGATCATGAATTACATAATTGAAATAGAGAAAATAAGAAGCTATTCTATAGGGAGATTGCAGATAGGCCCAAGTCTTCCAAACCTCATTGCCACATGATATTTCACATCCTTTTCATAATCCGGGTGTGTCAAAGTTACCTAAGGACCTCACGGGCTCCCGGGCGATGCTCACACCCAGACTTAATAACCAAGAATTGAACATGTGCAGTCTGGAAGTGCAAGCCTCAGTGTGTCAGATTTAAGAGGGAGCTCAGGGGTCCCAAAGCAGTGCTCACACTGAGGGGGCAGAACTTATGGTCTAAGAATAAAGTGAAGTGCAAAAGATGATTTGAAAAAGAGTTGAGTTAAAAGAGCATTTCTGAAAAACAATCTATTTATTTGAAATAGGTTTACATATCAGTAAGTGAGTGAATTAGGATAATAGTTTTGAATAGAATAGGGGATGGAGCAATCAACTAATATCAAACAGTACACAATACATAGAGATACAACCACATAAACAAGGAAGCAGGGATTGGGGACACATAGAAACAAATTAGGATATCAGTTATCATTAGAGAAATAACAGAGTATCATACACTGGTATAGAACCTAAACAGTCACAACCACAGTTGGTCACCAATAGCTCATGCCAAGAACTTAATAGAAACAGATTGAGGGAGTACCAGAGAGGACAACACATGATAAACATAGTTGCACATTGGTTTAAGAAGAGGTTCAGGGTATAACATATGGACTAAGTAACTTGTGGTGCATGTTGTAGAAACATGGCCAATTTTGCCAGAGCGAAACGGTTTGGGAGATTTAGGCCGCACCCTGGCTCTTGAGCTTCCTACATATCCCTGGTTTTATAGGAATCAGGTCGTATGTAGTTCCAGATCCATCAGCAAAGTATACCGATGAAAGCATTACAATAACAGACGCAACATCTAGGGCTGGATGAGTGAATGGATTATGGGAGTGGTTAGGTTTGATATGGCTAGGAGAACTGGAGCGGGATCGCTCCTGCTAGGATAGTTGTCGCTCGCCTGGTTACCTGCAAGTAAAAGCAATACAAGCGTATTTTGTGCGTAAATTTAAACATGATGCAGGTTCCCGTTGGACTGTGAATGTTGTCTTCGGACGGTTAAAGATAATGTGCTTAGACCATGACGTCGTGGGCCATGAATTGTTTTATGAGAGATTCACAAGACATGAAATGACGTTCTCGGGCCATGAAGATGATGCTTCCGAACAATGACGCCTTTGAATAATGATATGCAATATTGAGAGATCCTCGGGCCATGACATGGTGTTCTTGGGACATGAAGATGGTGCCTCCAAACAATGACGCCTTTGGACAAGTTGGCGATATTTTATCCCATGAGATGTAATAGTATGATGCTGACAAGACAGATCTTAGTATTGAAATTTTGAAGGGCAGAGCTTAGCCCGAAAGAGAAGAGAAGTAAATAATGCTTGAGAGACAATGCTCAGTCTCGATGAAAAAGTAAATTGGAGCCTCATGCCGGATGAAGGCAGATATTAGCCTTATGAAAATGGAGGTAGAGCTTAACCTCATGCAAAATGGAGACAGATCTTAGTCTCATGCAAGATGAAGGCAGAGCTTAGCCTTATACAAAGGGAAGGCAAAAAGGTAGCATTATGCAAGTGGAAGAAAGAAAGTTAGCCTTATGCAAGTGGAAGGCAGAAAGTTAGCCTTATGTAGAGGAAGGTAGAAAATTAGCCTTATGAAGAGGAAGGCAGAAAATTAGCCTTATGCAACAGGAAGGCAGAAAGTAAGCCTTATGCAGAGGAAGGCAGAAAGTTAGCCTTATGCAAATGGAGGCAGAAAGTTAGCCTTATGCAGAGGAAGGCAGAAAGTTAGCCTTATGCAAGTTGAGGCAGAAAGTTAGCCTTATGCAAGTGATTAAATAATAAATGACAGTAGAATTTCTTAGCTGGTAGTAAATTGTGGTATTGTGATCGTTTGTGAGCATTCTGACTACGGAGCATTGTTTGTTTGTGATGATAGAAAATGTCGGCAAGAGTGATGGTTTTCGTGACTCTGAACATGTTCGTTCTTTGTGTGGACAGTGAACTTTGGCATTTGCAACTGTGCTGAAGTTCGTGACTTCTCTGCGTGTTTATTCTTTTTTCCTGCATCCAAAGAAAAACCGTGAGTTCTATAAATGGGGAGGTTTGTTCGTATGCCCGCTGGCTCTGCTTGACTTGTATGCTTGGTCTGATGATCCTGTTCATATCATCGGGGTAGCGTTTGCCGAACAGAGTTATATTTTTAAAATAAGCATGCATGACTTTGTAAAGACATAGTATAAGAAAAATATGTTTTGAAAAATTTAGATGAACTGACGACCGTGACACGGTTCAAGATATTGCAACCTCTCATGCTACGGAAGTTTGAGGGTCCTCCTCAAAATTCTGCCCCAGTTTGATGGGTTGACGCTTCTGACTGTTGCGCATGCGGCGATCAACTGAACTTGCTTCAGAATTTTGAGAGTCCTCCTCAAAATTCTTCCTAGTTCCCAGTGGTGGGGAAAATGAAAATTTTAATGAGTTGTGAACGAACCCATAAGGCTGCCTACGTATCCCCTCTTAAACGAGAATCAGGTCAGGTGTAGTTCAATTTACATCATTGATAAAAGCATAAAGGATTACACATAATAGCGTTTGACTGCATCTGAGTTGATTGTTTTTGGCCAGACTTCTCCGTCCATTTCTCTACGGATAAATGCTCCTCCTGTAAACACTCGGTGAACCATGTATGGACCTTGCCAATTGGGAGAGAATTTCCCTTTGGCTTCATCTTGATGTGGAAAGATCTTTTTTAACACCAGCTGCCCCGGTGTGAACTGTCTCGACTTGAATCTTTTGTTGAAAGCTTTGGACATCCTGTTCTAGTAAAGTTGACCATGACATACTGCATTTATTCTTTTCCCGTCTATGAGGTCTAGTTTCTAATATCGACTCTTTATCCATTCTGCATCGCTGAGCTCAGCTTCTTGTATGATCCTCAAGGAAGGAATCTCTACTTCGACGGGAATAACAACTTCCGTATCATAAACCAGCATGTAAGGGGTTTCCCCGGTGGATGTGCGGACCGTGGTGCGGTATCCCAGCAAAGAAAATGGTAACTTCTCGTGCCACTATTTGTGCTTTTCTATCATCTTCCTCAATATCTTCTTAATGTTCTTGTTGGCGGCTTCTACAACTTCATTAATCTGAGGTCTATATGATGTAGAATTCTTGTGCTTGATTTTGAAGGTCTCGCACATAGCTTTCATCAGGTCAGTGTTGAGATTGGAACCATTGTCGGTGATGATTGACTCTGGAACTCCGAACCGACAAACAATACGATCGCGGACAAAGTCTTCCACGTCTTTCTTGGTCACTGCTCTGTAGGATGTTGCTTCGAATCATTTAGTGAAATAACCGATTGCTTCCAAGATAAACCTATATCCATTTGAGGCAGTAGGCTCGATCGGTCCAATGACGTCCATTCCCTAAGCGGCGAATGGCCAAGGTGATCTTGTTGCTTTGAGCTCGTTTGGAGGTACCTATATCATATCTGCATGTACCTGACATCGGTAGCATTTTCGGACATATTGGATGCAGTCCATCTCCACGCTTATCAAAAAATAACCGACTCTGAGTATTTTCTTGGCTAAGACAAAACCGTTCATATGTGGCCCGCAGGTCCCAGCATATATCTCTTCAAGTAATTTGGATGCCTCCTTTGCATCCACACATCTCAATAATCATAAATTGGGAGTCCTCCCGTAAAGGATTCCTCCGATGTGAAAGATATTGTTGGAAAATCTCTGGAGCGTGCGTTTCTGAGTATGATTTGCAAGCTCTAGGTACTCTCCCTTTTACAAATACTCCTTGATATTATGGAACCATGGTTTTACGTCGGCTTCCACTTCAACATGGGCACAGTAGGTTGGCTGGCTATGGATCTTTACCGGAATAGAGTCGATAAAATTCTTATCAGGATGTTATATCATGGATGATAGAGTGGCCAGTGCATCGGCGAACTCATTTTGAATTCTGGGGATGTGTCGAAATTCTGTCTTCGTGAACCTCTTTCTCAATTCCTGCACATGGTGCATATACGGAAGTATCTTGGAATTCTTAGTAGCCCATTCTCCTTATACTTGGTGTATTAGCAAATCCGAGTCACCAATTACTAGCAACTCCTGAACATTCATGTCAATGGCCTTGTTGAGCCCTAGGATGCAGGATTCATATTCCACCATATTGTTGGTTCAGGGAAATCTGAGTTTAGCAGATATCGGATAATGTTGACCACGTTCTAATACCAGGACAGCTCCAATGCTGACTCCTTTGAAATTTGCCGCTCCATCGAAGAACATCTTCAACCGTCATAGGATTCTACAATATCTTCTCCTATAAATAACACTTCTTCATTGGGAAAATACGTTTTCAGGGGTTTGTATTCCCCTTCCACGGGGTTCTCAGCAAGATGGTCTGGCAATGCTTGTCCCTTGACTGCTTTCTGAGTCACATAGACAATGTCGAACTCTCTCAGCAGGATTTGCCACTTGGCCAGTTTGCTAGTGGGCATGGGATTTTGAAAGATGTAATTTAAGGGATCCATTCTTGATATGAGATATGTTGTGTAGGCACAAAAGTAATGCCTCAACTTCTAGGCTACCCAGGTTAGAGCACAACAGGTACGTTCCATTAAAGAATACCGAGCCTCGTATGGAGTGAACTTCTTACTCAAATAATAAATAGCCTGCTCTTTTCTTCCTATCTCGTCGTGCTGCCCCAGAACGCAACCGAAAGATTCATCTAATATTGCGAGGTAGAGTATTGAGGGTCTACCTGGCTCTGGTGGTACCAAGACTGGCGGTGTTGACAAGTATTCCTTGATTCAGTCGAAGTCTTTTTGGCAATCCTTGGTCCATTTGGCTGCAGCATCTTTCTTCAGCATCTTGAAGATTGGTTCACATATGACCGTGGATTGGGCTATGAACCGGCTGATGTAGTTAAGGCATCCCAGAAACTCATCACATCTTTCTTGTTCCTTGGTGGTGGTAACTCTTGGATGGCTTTGACCTTTGACGGATCCAATTCTATCCCTCGGTGGCTGACAATGAACCCGACCAATTTCCCAGCAGGAACCCCGAATGCACACTTTGCGGGGTTTAGTTTGAGGTTGTATTTCCGCAACCTATTGATGAACTTTCCTAGATTTGCTATATGGTCAGTAACTTTCTTGGACTTGATAATGACATCTTCCACATATACCTCGATCTCTTTATGTATCATATCGTGGAAGATAGTGGTCATAGCTCTTATATAGTTGGCCCCGACATTCTTCAAGCCGAATGGCATCATCTTGTAGCAGTATACTCCCCACGGCGTAATGAAAGCCATTTTCTCAGCATTTTCCTCATGTATCCAAATATGATGGTAACCGGCGAAGCAATCCACGAATGGCTGAAGTTCATGCTTGGAGCAATTGTCAATCAGGATGTGTATGCTTGGAGCAATTGTCAATCAGAATGCACACTTTGCGAGGTTTAGTTTGAGGTTGTATTTCCGCAACCTATTGATGAACTTTCTTAGATCTGCTATATGGTCAGTAACTTTCTTGGACTTGATAATGACATCTTCCACATATACCTCGATCTCTTTATGTATCATATCATGGAAGATAGTGGTCATAGCTCTTATATAGGTGGCCCCGACATTCTTCAGGTCGAATGGCATCATCTTGTAGCAGTATACTCCCCACGGCGTAATGAAAGCCATTTTCTCAGCATTTTCCTCATCTATCCAAATCTGATGGTAACCGGCGAAGCAATCCATGAATGACTGAAGTTCATGCTTGGAGCAATTGTCAATCAGGATGTGTATGTTTGGTAATGGGAAATCATCCTTCGGACTGGTCCGATTGAGATCCCTGTAGTCGACACAGACACTGACCTTCCCATCCTTCTTGGGTACTGGCACGATGTTGGCTAACCATGTTGGATACTCAACTACCCTGAGAACCTTGGCATTTATTTGCTTGGTAAATTCCTCTTTGATCTTCAAACTCATGTCAGGATTGAACTTTTTCAGCTTTTGCTTTACCGGCGGACACATTAGATTGGTTGGTAGTTTGTGAGCCATAATGGATGTACTCAGGCCAGTCATGTCATCGTACGACCATGCAAATATGTCATCATACTCCTTCAAGAACCGTGTGTATTTCTCTTTCTCTGACGGTGATAAATGGATGCCGATGCGAGTTTCTCTAACATTTTCTGAATCTCCCAGGTGGATTTCCTCATGCTCGTCTAGATTGGACTTAGGTCTGTTCTCAAATCCTAGACTTCTCTGATAATTTCATCAGGTATATCATCCTCTTCTTTTGAATCAATGTCCTTTTGTTGCGTTGTATCGTTGCATGTCACAGGCATTGGTTGATCAAGACAAGTAATAGTAATGCTGTATAGATAAAGTAATGAGAGAAAATAGTTATAATAAATATTGATTCATAAAACATAAGAGTGATTTTGATAAATTAAACAATGTTTCAGAACATTAGAGATCTTGTTGCAGAAATAAAAATGCGAAAAGGAAATCAGTTAGCAAATGAAAAATAAACGATGTTTGTTCAGCCTTGCTACCCCGGGACTTGTTGGGCCCTGGCTGTTCTGATAGTCCAGTTCTTAAGGGATGACCCTTTTCTCATGGCCTTAATGGAAGGGCCTTCCTCCCTCTCCTCCTAAAAAATGACGCAATAGTTTATATCATCATCTTCCAGGAATAGGCTCTTTAAAGCTGCCAATGCTTCTTCTTCCTCTGACCCCCATAACATCGACTTATTGAAAGGTCTGCTCCAAATGTGGTATCAGTTGTTCCAATGGGTAATAAGGACTGCGCCATGGTAGCGACCAGTTCCTGAACTCTTCCCCGGGTGTATTTGTATCCTAACCCAAAAGTAGTGCCATGGTGCTTGAGCTGTATTAGTTTAGAGATTCATTGAAGATTCTTGCCGAGCCCTTTACCGGCTCGTACCCTCTCTAATTCATCATGCTTTCTATCTTACTGTCCCACTATTTGTCTTTGTCTATTGCCTTGACCCGCTCGATATGGTGGTAAGTTTCTCCACCCATCCTTTTCTACCTTCGACCACCGGGATGGTTCAGCGACAATAGATAGGGTTGCTTTCATCGCCATGGATGATTACTTCCTTGTGGTTCCATTCAAATTTCACTGCCTGATGCAGCGTTAATGCCACAGCCCCAGCGATATGTATCCATTGCCACCCCAATAACAGGTTGTAAGATGCCGATATGTCTATCACTTGAAAATCAACTGCGAACCACGTAGGTCCCATTTGCAGACAAAGGCTGATCTCACCCATGGTGGACCTTTGTGAACTGTCGAAAGCTTTCACATTCATTAACCCTTCTCTAATCTCGTATAGTCCCTTGCCCGATTTCTTGAGCGTTGTCAACAGACAGATGTTGAGGCTGGATCCTTCGTCAATCAGAATCCTGGTGATGAAGTAGTCCTTACATTGCACAGTGATGTGCAGCGCTTTGTTATGACTTAATTCCTCAGGTGGCAGCTCATCCTCGTGGAAAGTGATCTTATGACTCTCCAGCACTTGACCTACCACGTTGGCCATTTCCCCACTGGTGATTTTTTTTGGCATATCCGCTTTGTTCAGTACTTTCATCAAAGAAGTTCTGTGTGTCTCTGAATTCTGCAGCAACGACATAATGGATATCTGAGCTGGGGTTTGATTCAACTAATCGATGATTGAGTATTCTTCGTCCTACACCTTCCTCCAAAGATCATCTGGCCCTGTCTCAATGATGGGAGGCCTGTTGGAAGCATTCTTACTAGACTCTACCAAGTTCTCAGGTGTATAGACCCTACCGGTCCTTGTCATCCCCTGTGCAGCACCAACTTCTTCTATCTTGACTTTGCCTTTTCTTCTTGCCTCAGCTACATAATATCATGGTACAACATTGGTGTAGAAGGGTGGCGTGGTTGATACCGCCACTGTGATTGGTGCAACTATCTTGACTTCTAGTGGTACGGGTGCCTTAGCAGGCGGCATAACTTCAACCTCGAACGACACAGGTGCGTCTGCATGTGGTGTTGTTTCCAACTCGAATGGGACTGACGCAGTTACCTCCACATCTCCGGATAGATGAATCTTGACTACGATAGGATTAAGAGTGACTGCTGGCTTCTTTGGGTCATCACCTTCTATGATCAACCCGATCGACCTCTTTGGGTCCCAATCTTCTTCTATCTTAATCATGTTGACACCTCCACCTTTATGGTCTGGAGGTGGATTGTTGCGGACATTGGGAGTAGGTTCTTTTGCTATAATTACCTTATTTTCAATCAGAGACTGTATCTTATCTTTTAGGGAGCGGCATTCTTTGATCGTGTGTCCCTTCATGCCGGAATGATATGCACATGTTTTATTTGGATTAACCCATTGAAAGGGATTCTCAGGGGTTACCACAGGGATAGAAGTGACATAACCAGCAGCTTTCAGTCTTTCATACAGCTAGTCGATAGGTTCAGCAATGGCAGTGTATTGTTTAGGAGGTCTGCAATCAAAGTTGGGTCGAGGTCTTGGGAAATTTTGGTGAGCAGGGGGTGATTGGTAGTGAGATGGTTGAGAGTTGTAGGCATGGTAAACAGGAGCAGGCTGGGAATATCTGGGAGATTGCGGCTGGTAAGTAGGTGGGGGAGATGACTGATATGTTGGTGGAGGTGCTGACTGGTAGGTGGGCGGGGGTGCTTGGTATGTTGGTGCTGGCTGATATGCGGGCGGGGGTGTTTGGTAGGTTTGGTATTTTAGTAGGGATTTGGTCCTCTGTGCAACCATTACGGCTCCCACATCTCTTTTTTTTGACACACCACCCGATTGTAGGGCCCTGTTTGTAGCTTGCAAAGCTTCAAAATTGGTAACCATTTCGCTTTTGATCCCTTCTCAATTCTCTCACCCAACTTGATAATGTTAGAGAATTTATGGTTCTCAATCACCATCAGACGCTTATAATACTGTGGGTTTTGTGCTCGAACGAAGAATTTGTTCATCTGTTCTTCTTCTAGGGCGAGCCTGACCTTAGCTTCTTCAGCTCTCAAGCGAGTAGCATACTCGCGAAAAGTTTCCGTGGGCTTCTTCTTAAGATTCTTGATATAGAACACATCTGGCGCATTTTCTGTATTGAATCTCAACCGGTCCATGAAGTCTGACGCCATGTTCACCCAGTTGGACCACTTCTTAGGGACTTGGATGATGTACCAAGATAAATCGTCCCCCGTGAGGCTCCTCATAAAAAGCTTCATGCAAATAATTTCATCCTTTCCTACTCCAACCAATTTATCACAGTAGGTCCTCAGATGGACCCACGGATCACCTGTACCGTCGAACATCTCGAACTTAGGAGGTTTTTAGCCCTCGGGTAGTTTGACATCGGGATGTATGCAGAGGTCTTTATAGTTCAGCCCTTCAACTCCCTTGCTACCTTCAACGCTTTGAACTCGACTAGTCAGCTTCTTTACTTCCTCAGCCAAATTCTTAATGAGCATATCCTTCTCACTGGATTCAGGTGTGTAAGCAATGTGTTGAGTGGAGTGAGGTAGAGTCTCCACGTATATGGGGTTGATATGATGGAGGTGGTCATTTATGGAGCTTTGTGGTTTAGGGATAATCAGCGGGGTATTTCTCGGAGTGTGGAAAGCGTTGTGCCGGTGCTTTGGTGGGATTGTTTGACTTTTCGATTGAGTTGTATGATGATGACTTGTGGGAGGATTTTGCTTGTTTGGGGTATTCTGAGGAGGTATAGGATTCTGAGTGACGTCTGGGACACTGAGTGAGAAAGATAAATTTGCCAAATTTCGGACATGCTCAATCTCCCCTTGGAGCTTCAACAACCTTTGCTCGAGTTGTGTCATAGCCTCATTCTAAACCTGAGTACCTTGATTGTCAGGATCCTCTGTTCGTTCAACCTGCATTGTGTTTTCTTTTCTGATGTTGCTTGAATCTTCCATTTTGCCTTTGCCTTTGCTTTTTCCTTTAGGAGGACTAGGAGTAGGAGAGGGTGGAGGGCCCCTGGATCTTGTGTAGTATGATGATGATGATAGAGTGCACAAACCAACCTTCGGGGATGGGAATAATAAAAAGGAAAGAAAAAAAAACAAAAACAAAAGGTAGCCAAGTCAGTGAGAATTATGAAAAGTATTGCAGTATTTAAACACATAGTGCGGGAATATAAATCGCGTCCTAATTTGGGAGCCTCATTGTGTCCGAGGTAGGCCTAGCAACAAATTGGTTTGGAGAACTTGGATGCCAAAATGCCTCATTTCATTAATATAAAAATAGATGAACCCAAAACAACACTAAAAGAATAAGCAAGAAATAAAGTCACTAATGGCCATTGGCGTTATTACATTAATAAAACGAAAAAAAGGAAATCCTATCCTACTTGGTCCCAGAAAGACCTTCCCCAGATTCGACATCCTTGATCCCATCGAACAGGTTCCCCAGCTCGCGAAGTCCTAACAGTAGGTATGCTCTGGCCAGGTGTCCTCCTTCGTTTCCCTCAGCTTTCTACCAGTCTTAGACTCTCTTGATGATCTTACCTTCCAGCTCCACTATGCCTCGCTCCAAGTATTCCATCTTCTTGTTGGAATGAATAGCCATGTCCCTCCATTCCTAGATCAACTCTTCTTTGCTTCATGTATCTCCCGCTGCTCATTTTTGGAGTCATGGATCCTTTTGCGCAGCCGGTTGTACTTGACCTGAGTCTCAACACTTTCGTCTATGATTCTATGACCTCGGCTGATTCCTGGCCTCACCGTCCCATGCAGGTCGTCTTCCAACCATGATGGATAAAGAGGTGCGCACCCAACATGGTACCTGTCGGGTTCAATAGTATCCTTTTCCAAGATGATCTTGCAGTGCCACATGTGTTGGGCTTGGAACTTGTAGGGTATATCATCATCTTGGAAGTCAGCTCCGAAATGACTCATCTTGTTGACCCTTGGTACAATTCACTTTTTGCCTTTTTGTCTCATAACCTAGAGAGGAACGTAAGGATATATTCCTCTCAGCCCGATTAGCAACAAGTGTGGTGCATCCCTAGACCTGACAATGAATTCATATGTTGGAAACCACTCAAACATCCACTGCACCTACTCCTCAGTCATATTATTAAAGAACTCTGCCTATTCCTTGGCAGTCTCGGGTTGAGCAAACTTGTCGGGCATATATGTCATTCGCTTGGGGTGATGAAACGAGATCTGGTCTTTCCATGCCCTTCGCGGAAATTCTTGCTGGCACTGACCCTTTTGGAGATGTTCTAAGATCCACAGTTGTAGTAACATATTGCAACATTCGAAGTGCTTAGCTCCACTTTGAAAACGTTCTAAGGCTCGATAGATGTCCGAGATGATCATAGGGACGATGCTGAAAGTTTGCCCGTCAATTCCCTCCATCAAAGTCTTGGTTACCATAGCTAACCTAGTGTGGATCCTTTCTTTCTTTGTTGAAAACACGATCAACCCCAGGAAGCAAACAATGAAGACAAATACCCAACGGTGAATATGTCCCAAAGATGTAATGGAAAATTCGTTACGGTAGGTAGGATATGATTTGATGTGACCGTACTTTTCATATAAGTACTCAAAAGGGATATATGACTTTTTTAGACACTCAAACTCACCATTCTTCTTTAGACCCATAATTTTCAAAAAACCCTTACCTGTGCGGTTTTCAGGTACCAATAACCCAGGAGTTTCCAAAACTAACCCAGCCAGTCCACCTATTTCTTCTAGCAGTGGTGTCATCTAAATGTTTTCGAAGCGAAAAATGGCTATTTCACAATCCTAGAATAAAGTGGTAGCCTCGATCAACATGTTGTTGGGTTGGATGTCTAGGAGAGATGGTATATTACCTAGGTATTTCTGGACATGTTTCTTATCGTTGGAGTGAAGATCCTTCCACCAATTAAGAAGTTTCGGGTGGATATTGCTGACCATGTCGAATCTAGGGGCTTCGTGCCTCATATTTCTGCAAGACAAAATGGTTAGGCCCTTACCCCCGCCAGACTCGACTATTTATACACTTATGATTAGCATACAAGCATTTAGTTCTCCAAATAAATGCACAGAACGTGATGATGTGCATTGGGATTATGAAAACCCGGTGGACTTTGGACAAGGATGTCTTAAAGGCTATTGTGTGGACAACACATAAACCTAGCTAGGTTTGACCATGATGCATGTAAAGTTTAACAAAGTAAGGTTTCTATGGGGTATTAAATTGGTACCCTTGAGCGGACAACTCAAGGGGGAAGGCACGGAACAGTCGACTGCACCGCTGATCGACTAGTTTTACTGCAAATAAGCCTTTCTGAATTTAGGGGTGATATAAAATAGGAAGAGCGCAACCACTCATCAAGCGTTGCTATAGGATTTGTATTGGCACGAGTGGAATATGATGTTGAGCATGATTATGCAACAATAAATAAGCAATAAAATCATGTTGTCATGTATTTGCACGTTGTGAAAGTGGTAAATACAACAATTATAATTTAAAGCGGTTACTAAGAAAAACAAAGAAACATGTCAGTTTCGATTCTGAAAAGAATAAATACTTGAATTAAACAACTAATTGCACATAAAGGGGGAAACAAAAAAGGTGGAAATATCGATAAAGTAGAGGCCCAAATTCACAAAGTAGTTTGAAAATGGTAAAAGCCTAAAAATCCCCTGTAGAGTCGCCATGTTGTCGCGCCCCCTTTCTTTTTAACTCCTCCGTTCGGATTAGTCAGGGTCTTGACATTATTGGGACAACTCGTTTCCTTTTGGGAAAGGGGTATACAAGGAATCAGAGAGTCGCCACCTAACGAATTAAGGTGCATTAGGGCACCTACTAAGGGTCATTTACAAACATAGATTTGGATAACTAGAGATAGGGTAAGGGCTTGAAATTACCCCAAGGGGAAGGTGTTAGGCACCCCTCGGAGTCCAAAAATGTGGTTCCCGGCCAAACAACTTTGTGAATTTAAGCAAGTAGCAAGTAAGCAATTGAAGTTTAAACAAGTAAAGGTTTTGAACGAATTCACAGTCTAAGCACACATGTGAAAGTACATTTGAAAAGATTAAAGCCTAAGCAAGGTTTTGAAAGATCTACAATCTAAACACATATGCGAGGGATAGGGGAAGTCCTAGGTTATTTATCCTATAGGATCACATAAGTATAATGCTAGGTATTCATCCCCATATCTACCTTTCCCACCCCTTAACTTTTATTAAGCACGTGTTATTTAGCGACCTCTATGCGTGATGTTACCCGTCCCTTTTTAATGGTCCTGGAAGAATTTAGGACCTCTACCTATGGGCAGTTTGAGACAGACCCCTAAGGTTTAAAGGAGAAAATACTAAGGCGACAAGCAATAACACATAGGACTCCAACAAATAGTACATGAAAGAGAAGATAAAAGTCTCGGGTTTACCTACACATGTAATACACATAATCAACACAACTCAAACACAAATAAAGGCAGTAGAATCCTAGGATATGGTATCTAGGTGAGTATCAGAACACAAGAGGTATGCAGATTCCTTTTATAACTCAATAACATGGACCTAACTAGTTTGCCTACTGATTTTAAATCCTTTAAGCATTAGGCGGCATGCACAAAAAGACAGATCACCTAAGGCTTGCCTAGGCGTGGGACCGTGTATAACAATTACCAGACTTATTAAAGAAAACTGTTACAAATTGTTTTACCTAAACATGTTGTTCTAGGTCTTGCAAAATACAGGATTATTTACAGTTGTTTAGAAGTAGAGTAAAATTGTCTTTATGTCATCCTTTATGCATCATTAGTTAACTAGGTGTAGTTGAACGAGTGATACCCTAAACATGATATCTAGTATGCACAAGCAGAATGATTTATAAGCATAATTCCTAAAAGCAGGATTTCTAGATGCACACAAGGTTGCAACATTGTTAAACATGATTGCATAGGTGACATTTTATGTTGGTGTCATTTATCCTAAAACAAGATTTCTAAGTGATGATATGCTAAAAACAATATATATGAAATATAGGAGCATGATATCTAATGTATGATATGCTTTGCACACATTAGCCCTAAACATGAATTCTATTGCGCACAAATAAAATGTAAACCTAAGAGCATGGTTTCTATCCTTTGATATTTATAACATGCATAACTACCCTTTCCCATTTTCACTATCCATCCCCAGTGTTATTTACAATAAGTTATTACAGACCATTGTTGTTTGAATTACATATATAGATAAGAAAATAAGAAGTTATACTTTAGGGAGCCTACCAATAGGCCCATATTTCCATAATGCCCAATGAAAAATGGTGTTTCACAACCTTTCACATAATCCGGGTGTGTCAAAGTTATCTAAGGACCTCAAGGGATCCCGGGTAGTGCTCACACCCAGATTTCATAACCACAACTGAGTAAGTGCAGTGTGGAAGGTCTAGCTATAATGTATCAGATTTCAGAGGGATCTCATAGGGATCCCAAAGCAGTCACACATTAGAGGGGAAAAACTTAGATGTCTATGAGTAGGGTGAGAGTGCTTGACATAGTTTTGAAAAGATTGAGTAGGAAAATAGTTTAAACAAGAATGACTGGTTTAAAATGAGTTTTGCAAAAAGAAACAAAAGAATTTGTTCAATAAGAACAGTTGAAAAGAGTAGGACAGTTAGAACAAACAACATACCAATCTCAGGATCAAACAAGTACACACATGACTAATAGAACAAAGAACTATGACATGTTCAGACACAAACAGGGAAATGGGGAGTTAGGGTCAAACATGGAGCATATAGGAGAAAGCACACAGTAGGCAGTGTCACACATAGGTTCAGGATCAAAGAAATCCTTAAGGGTTAAGGTACCATATATTTCAAACTTACACAGAACTAAGCACAAGTTATTTTTCCACAGAGGGTTCAGTTCAATAACCATAGAAAACCCAGGTAAAGCAGAATCATAGTGAAGTATACTAGGAGAGGGGTATTAGTACATAAGCATGCTGAGTTCTAAGGGAGGGGAGTACATAACATGCTAAGTGATTAACAATGCAAGCGAGTCAAGTGCAAACATCACAACAAAAGCTCAAGTAAAAGCACACTATAAATAAGATGAATTGAAGTAGTAAAAGAAATATATTATTTTTGAGACTTAAACTGAAATTAGGACATACCAATGTAAGAGATAACAACACAGAATGAAGAGAAATAGATTAGAATAATTATCCTTGGCTTGCAGCCGGCTGACTTAAAGTAATAGCAAGTAACCTGAGAGAACATAAGAGGGTATTTGTGATTGTGAGAGAGAGTTTTGAACAATGTCTTCGTGTGTTGTGCTAATGAAAGAGCAAGGTATTTATAGTTTTAAAACATGCAGAACATAAGGTAAAAATAATAGTTCATCAGTAATTATAGAAGTATATACCAATTAGAATCAAATTAGTATAAAGACTTCCTTTAATTAAGGAGTCATACTAAAACGGTAATAAGCAGTGACAAAATAAGGAAAGGAAATCGTATAAAGCTGATTATAACACATAAAGAAGTAGCATAAGTACTGTACAGGTATAGAGCATGTAATGGAGACTAGATTCAGAATATTCTAAATAAGAAAAGTGTCTAAGAATCAACTTGACAGCATAATTAACCACAAAAAAGGCAAGAGAATATTTAGAGGTTAAAATCAGTAGAGAATCAAGTATATCAATCACAGGGAATCAATATCGATCAAAGGAAGATATTATACATGAGCGGGATAAACATGATACAAGCAAGGAGAAACAGGAAATCAACATCTCTTAATTAAGGAAAATGCTCAAAATCAGTAGAGAGTATTATGCAAAATAAGTGAAGGATCAATCATAAAGATACGAAGATTCAAAAGTAAGGAATAGTACTGACTTAGCACAAGTTTATGAGAATAAGCATAATCAACATACAATAGACAAAAATTAGAACCCTAAGAAGACGAGTAGGGTAGAATCGTATAAAAATCAGGGATTCATATAGAGCATATTTTGAATCACAGCATAGACATGATATAGGAAGAAGAAATGAATAGTCAGAAACCCTAATAAGCGAACATGGAGTAATATCACAAAATCACGGAGTATTCATGAGGAAACCAGTTATCCAAAACAGACTCAGAACCAAGAACTTTGAGGTTTTTAAACAAAATAAATTAGAAAAAAGGGGAAAAGCTCACATAAAAGTGTATCATGATGAAAATCATAGGATAGTACTAAAAACATAAAGAAAAGCGTTTTTGAAAAGGGGTTAAGAACCTTAGTTTTGAAGATGAAGAGTCACTTTAGGAAAATCGGAAAAACCTTTGAAAACACCAAAAATAGCTCATTATGTCAAGATCTGTTACAGATCTAAGAAAATCAGAGACTAGTAATTAGGGTTTCATAGAGACAACCCAAAGAGAAGGAGAAACGGCTTAGAAACCACTGGTTTTAGCCGGAAATAATAGAATCTTACTCCGACGACCATGGATGGCCGGAGAATGAAATGAGAACCATAAGGGTGAGTGAACCGCCATCTGGTTCCTCTGAGGGCCTCAAGGAAGTGATACCCGGTGTAGGAAGGAGAACCATGGTGCTAGGAAGGTGGTGAGACCACCATAAAGAGTGGCAAGACGACGGCCGGTGAGAACCTTTAGGTTCCAGCATAGAGCGTTCAGATGGGTGAGAGAGATGAGAGATGTAACATCGGAGAGAAGGGAAATGAGAGATAATTGGGGGGGGGGGGGGGGGGTACTCATTAGGGTTTATTTAAGGTAAGGGGGAATCTGGACCGTTGATCAATTTTGATCAACGACCAAGATTAAATCAGGGATTGGGTCGGGTGGTTAAGGCATTGGGCCTGGGGTATTTGGGCCATTTAATTGGGTTGGGGATCAGATTAATTTAGGCTAGAATTGAGATAAAAGGGGCTAATTGTTAAATACCCAATTAAAATTAAATAAAACAATTTATAAAATGGCTAATAATTGCATAAAATGAGATTCATGCTTAGAAAATAATTTAAAATGATTACTTAGTACTTTAAAAATACAAAATGACTAATAGCCAAAATGTGCCAATTTGACTGATTATGCAATAATTAGGTCTTAGTAGGACCCTAAACAATAAATTAAATAAAGGAATTCTTTTGAAATCATTTGTAATGCAATTTTGTAATTATTTATTGGAAATAAAATGCTGGATAAATTAAAATAAATTAATAAAAATATAGGAAAATTATGAAAAAATACCATATGCTATTAATGCATGATTTTGAGGCTATATATGCAATTGTCACAACCCGAAATCTAACCTTTCAGACCGTGACTGCGTGTAACGTTGAACCCGCTAGACAAGACAACGTACACAACACTTTGACATCTATAAAACAACGTAACAGTAATAAAGCCAATTAACTTTCCAACCTCTACTGGAATATCTCAATTTCCTTAACTTTCAAACTTTACTGAACATTTCCAAATCACTTCAAAAAAAATTACAGCAGAAAAGTAATAATATTCCCAACACGCATAATGAAATGATAAAGGTAACAATATCGCAAAATCCAAAAACCGGGGTGTCACAACCTCACGGACTAGCTATAAGAATACTAATTACAAGTCTGAAAGGAAATACAGTATTGTCTTTAGAACTGAAAGAGAAGTAAGACAATAGGACACAATAGCAGAAGAGACTCCAGGGTCCACGAACGCCGGTGGTATACCTTGAAGCTCAATGTGGACTAAAGGTGACTCCATCAGAGCGGTCCACGGGGTCCGGGAGCAGGATCTGCACAACATAAAGAAGTGCAGTGTAGTATCAGTACAACCGACCCCATGTACTGAGTAAGTGCCGAGCCTAACCTCGGCCGATTAGTGACGAGGCTAGACTTGACAATAACGATAACATGTCCTATTCTACAGCAGGTAACAGGGATAATACGAGACAAGAGGTAAGCAAACAAGTAAGGGATACGGGAGCAGTAAAGGGAAAACAAGTGAAGTGAAGCAGTCTAATTGACAGATAGAAGTAAACAAGGGAGGAAATCTAACACAATAGCCCACGAAGCAAGTATAAATATCAGAAAAGTAAACAATGGCACGACATCACCATTCGTGCTTTTACTCTCTTCCTCACAATGCAATATATTAAATATCATGGCACGACATCACCCTTCGTGCTTTACTCTCTTAGTCACAATGCAATGTACAATGTATCATGGCACGACGTTAACCTTCATGCTTATAATCAATAAAAGTCATGGCACGATATTTACCTTCGTGCTTATAATCAATATGAATCATGGCATGGCATCACCCTTCGTGCTTTAAGATCTTCCTCACTGTGCAATGTAATCAAATATTATGGCATGGCATCAACCTTCGTGCTTTACACTCTCCCTCGCCAAACAATAACAGATAAATGGCAAGGAGTACAACATAGTGGAAATAAGCAATTCAAAACACCCGGCAAGGGGGAAACATCAAGTAGTAACATCAAGAAATGCCCGGCAAGGGTCTCAGCTAGAACCAATTACCTCAATCACATTCTCTACACTTGCTTTACCATTCGTATCAACACTTCTCAAACTCAATAGCCAATATTCTCAATCAATAATAGATTACCAAGTAAAGAAAATTTCATAACATATTAAACATGGAAGGAAATACTACACTTTCTATCAAAATAGACTCACGGGCATGCTCGACACACATTGCATAGGTACTCGTCACCTCACCTATGCCGTGCACATGATAATCACTTAGCACATAGCAAATAATACATATTCCCTCACCAAAGTTAGGCAAGACACTTACCTCGATCCAAAGTATAGCGATCAACCCTCTAAGACCGCCTTTCCTTTTGAATTCAACTCCGAAACCACAATATCTAGGCATAATTAACTTAAGTATATCAATAATAACTCAATAACACCATCCCATAGCCTAAATACTCAATTTCTAGCATTCTTCCAAAAATACCAAAATTTGACCCCGGGCCCACGTGCTCTAAACTCGAGGTTCGGACCAAAA
>ML251570.1:0-37957 GCA_005239495.1 Nicotiana undulata | reverse complement strand
GTTTTTAGGCCTAGATTCTAGTGGTTGTTGAAGATAAATGGAAGAAAACAGAGTTGGAATCACTTACCTATGGAGTTATGGTGATGGAAATCTTTAAAATCGCCTAAGGGGGAGTGGGGAAGAAGAGGTTTGAGAAGAAGTGGGTTAAATCCCGTAATGTTCTTGTTTTTGGGTTATTAAAATCACTGGGCAAAATTGCCCTTCGCGTTCGCGGGCCACTGGCCGCGTTCGCGAAGGGTTGGCAGCTGGGACCTACGCGTTCGCGGAGCTAGGGCTGCATTCGCGAAGGTCTAACTTCCTAGGCTTCCGCGCTCAGGAGCCTACGCCTGCGTTCGCGAAGAATAAACCTAACCTGCCCCCCGGCCTCACCCTAAGCCTACGCGTTCGCACCCCTGGGGACGCGTTCGCGTAGAAGCACTGTTCAGTGCTCCGCATTCGCGTCTCCCTCTACGCGTTCGCGTAGAGTAAAATCTCAGGCCACAATAATTACCCTTCACGTTCGCGAGCCCTTGGCCGCGTTCGCAAAGGGTATTACACCAGACACCAGCAAATTATCAAAACACCAGATTTTTCATGCATTTCACATCCTGTTAGCTACCCGAAACTCACCCGAGCTCTTGGGTCTCAAATCCAAAAACACACACGTCTCCCAATACATCATACGGACTTATTCAAGATTTTAAATCATCGAAATATCATCAAAAACAACAAATTAAATCTCAAAACTCATAGAAATTTCTTAAAACTTCATAAAGCTTAACTTATCCGATTTTAATCCGAATCGCGTCATTTTAAGTCCGTTTTACACCAAATTTCATAGATAAGTCACATAACATATAATAAACCTGTTCCGGGCTTTGAAACCATAATACGGACCCGGTAACACTGTTTTCACATAATAATTCATTTTCAAAATCCTTTATTATTTTAAGAAAATTATTTTCTTTAAAAATTCATTTCTCGGGCTTGGGACCTCGGAATTCGCTTCCGGTCATACGCCCATGTCCCATATTTTCCTACGGACCCTACGGGACCGTCACATCACGGTTCAGGGTCCGTTTACCAAAATTTTTGACCAAAGTCTACTTTATTCAATTATTCAATTAAAAGTTCCATTTTTATCAACTTTTCACATAGAAGCTTCCCGGCTACATGCCCGGGCTGCGCACACATATCGAGGTGAGATTAACGGACGCTTTCGGTGCCTCGGAACACAGATTTAGCTAGAATTACTTAGGATGACCTTTTGGGTCATCACATCAATTTAAAAATATTTTGAGGAAAAATTGGGTATCAACACAACACATATAAGGTGACATTGAAAGTACGATTTTAGTTTTCTAGAGGGGCTTATAAAGGCGAGCGAAAATTTTATAGGTGGGGATATCTAGTTTCGGCCTCGCCCAAGGTCTGGATAACATAATAAATCGGAAATTGTGTACCTTATTCTTTCCCGAACTACGACTCCACTTACCTCTATCTTATATACTGCCAAATATAAGTACAATTGTTCGTCTACCATCGACGTGTGAAGCAATAACGTGCTCGATAAGTATTGTTTAAGAGCTTCCAAGTCTTGTTAGCAATTCAGAGTCTATGTGAAGTCATTTTTCTTCTTCAACAACGACAAAAATTGATGGCTCTTATTGGAGGACCTCGAGATGAATCGCCCCAGGGCGGCTATGTGCCCGGTTAACCTCTACACGACCTTTACGTTGTCCACTATCGTGATGTCCTTAATAGATTTGATTTTGTCGAGGTTGATCTCGATTCCTCGATTGGATACCATGAATCCGAGAGATTTTCCTAACGCAACCCCGAACGCGCATTTTTTCGTGTTCCGCTTCATGTTGTATTTCCTTAATATACTGAAGGTTTCATGCAAATGCTTCAAATGGTCCTCTACTCACAGGGACATAACTAACATATCATGAATGTAAACTTTCATGGATTTCCCTATTTTTTCTTCGAACATCAGGTTTACAGGGCATTGATAAGTGGCACCATCATTTTTAATACCAATGGCATTACATTATAGTAGTACATACCATATTTAGTGATGAATGAGGTCTTTTCCCGATCATCCAGGTTCATTTGTACTTGGTTGTACCCGAAATAAGCTTCGAGAAAAATGAGGATCTCGTGGCCGGCCATTGAATCGATTATGTGATCAATATCAAGCAAAGGAAAAGAATCATTGGGGCATGCTTTATTTAAATCCTTGTAATCTACATAAATTCTTAGTTTGTTCCCTTTCTTAGGGACTACTACTACGTCTGGTAGCTATTTGAGGTACTTTACTTCCTAGATGGACCCTATTTTAAGAAGCTTAATTACCTCGTCTTTGATGAGGGCATGCTTGATCTCGGACTAGGGTCTTCTTTTCTGCTTAATCGGATGGAACTTCGGGTCCAAGCTTAGTTTATGGCTGGTGAATCTAGTGGGATCCCTTTCATGTCGAGATAGGACCAAGCAAAACAGTCCATGTTAGCTATAAGAATTGAATAAGTTTTTTCCTGAGCTCGGGAGTTAACCTTGTGAACAGATATACCATTTGGTCATGCAGATATTCGATTAGTATGACTTTATCTAACTCTTTGACCGTTGATTGGTAGCGTCGGAGTCATCGGGGACTATGAAGGATCGATGGACCCCATAATCATCATCTTCGGCAGTCCCCTGCTTCTCTAGTTGGGTCGAGGCTAGCGTCTGTGATTGCTATTTTGCTTCCTATTTTCCCTTCGAAATTGACCCCTTCGTCGGTGAGAGTGTCGATATTGGAATCACTTCGTCAATGATAAACATTTCCTTTGCGGCGAGTTTCTCCCGTAGATTGTTTTGATTCCCTCTGGTGTCGGGAATTTTAGAACATGGTGAAGGGTCGAGGGCACTGCCCTCATGTTGTGGATCCATGGTCTCCCAAACAGAGATCTATATACCTCATATCCCCTTCGATCACATGAAACTTGGTCTCCTAGATGGTACCGACTGCGTTTACTGGCAAACGTATTTCACCCTTAGTAGTTTCATAAGCCATGTTGCATCCATTTAGCACTCGGTCCAAGAGAACAACTTGGTCCTGTAGGTGTAGTTGTTCTACAACCCTTGATCGAATGATGTTGACCGAACTACTTGGATCAACTAACACACGTTTAGCTTGAGTCTTATTCATGAGTACAGATATTACCAGTGCATCGTGTGAGGCTTCATGAATCCTTCTGCATCCTCGTCGTTGGACAAAGTTCCTTCTGGTATGTAATCCCGAGTTTGTTTCTCCCTTGTGATCGACACCTTGGTGGGTTTTAATACTGTCCCCTGGGGAACATCAACCCCTCCGACAATCATGTGAATGATGTGTTGAGGTTCTTCTGCTCGTTTTGTTTGTCGAAATCTCTATTTCTAAAAGGATTCTTGGCTCGATCACTCAGAAACTCTTGAAGGTGCTAGTCATTGAATAACCGGGCTACTTCTTCTCTCAATTGTCTACAATATTTCGTTCTTTGGCCATGGGCGCCATGATATTTGCACATTTGGTTGGGATTTCTCTGGGCTGGATCGGTCTGCACAGGTGGAATCCATTTAGTTTCTTTGATGCGTGCGATAGCTGATACAATGGCGGTTGCGTCGACATTGAAATTATATTCTAACAATCATGGTTCTTCTTTAGGTCTGATATGCATGTCGAAGCCATTATTGCTCATGAGCCCTCGAGATCTCTAGCCTCGTCCATCTATCCTTTCACTTCGTATAAGGTTTCTCTCAAATCCGTTGCTCTTACGATCTCCATTATACGGCTGCTATCAGTCCCTGTTCAACCTTGGTTGTCGATCGATAACCCTCTTTATTTTGTCAATGCGCCTGATAGGATAAACGAACCCGGAAAGAGCCCCCAGCTGGTTGTCTTCGACGCTAATCTTCGATTGATACCAAATATGTACATTGGCCAAGGTAACAACCAGGTATTCTATCAAATTCTTCTTCAACTTATGCAAAGTGTAAGCTTCGTACATTGAGTCCTTGTGTTAAATCTTGAACGGCCCAATCATCGGCGACCGGTGGTAGATCCATTTGCTCCATTTAGAATCAAGACACAAATGCTCTGAACATCTCGTTGTCCTTTTGCCTTACATTGAAAATGTCCGATTTCCTAGTCATGACCTTGATGGCTCCGGCGTGTGCCTTTACAGAAGATCTGCAATCATACAAAAGAATCAATAGAGTTAAGTGGTAAATTGTGGTACCATATCATAGCTCTCTTGGACAGGGTCTCTCCGAATTTCTTTAGTAACACGGATACAATCTCGTCGTCTTCTAGATCATTCCCTATAATTGTATTTGTGTAAGAGGTGACATGCTCGTTTGGGTCGGTCGCTCCATTGTACTTAGGAATCTTGGTCATGCGGAACTTCTTAGGGATCGATTTGGGAGCCGCGCTCGGGGGGAAGGGCTTTTGTACGAACTTTTTGGAATCCAAACCCTTCAATATCGGTGGTGCCCCCAGGATTTGATCGACCATGGAGTTGTAAGTTTCAACTTTCTTGTCGTTTGCTTTAATCTCTTTTCCCCCGAATCAATTCCATTTTGTTAGTTCCTCGAGCATCTTTATGATTGCGGGATCGGCCCCCGATTCATTCCAATTCGATTTCCTTGACACCGATTCGACCTTGTGAACAACTTCTAGGGACGGCTCACGCTGGATCCTACTTGGTGCACGATTATGATTTTGGAGCTGGGCTATCGCTGCTTGCTGATCCTGCAACATCTCGAAGATCACCCGAAGGCTGATCACGCCCTCTTCGCTGCCAAGTGTTCTCTTGGCGGCTGATCGAACATCCCTAGGGATGCTACTCTCGGGATCGACATCAAAATTTGCATCATTGCTATATGCGAGCTGGCGTCGATTGGATCTGCAACCGGAACTACATCGAGGAAAACTAGAGGTACGTCGTTCTCTGGTGCTATGTTGTCATTTTCATCATGGTGACCGAAGTCATTGTCCACGTATACAGGTGCTTCTTGAGATTTTGACATTATGATCCTGGAATCAAAGATACTCACAAGAGCAAGTGTAAAATAGTGTGTGTTACAAAGTTAGTACTAGGTAATCACTATTATCCTTAGCCCCACGGTGGGCGCCAAACTGTTTACCCTAAAACTAGATAACAATTGAATTTATACGTGATTTTAAGGATACATCATATAACTTGGCACAAATTAAGTAAATATATTAATATTGAAATTGATGATAAAAGAAATGAATGCAAACAAAACGAATGGAATAGCCTTGGCCCCCGAGTTCGATCACCCTGAATCAAGAGAAGTTTCAACTTATATAATAACAGAGTAACAAGATGATGGAAGATAGAAAAGATAGTATATTTCTCTATTTTGCGTAAATGTGATGTGTTTTATAAACAAAAAGACCTCCTTTATATAGTAGGGGAGTCCTACTCTTGATACAGTTCTAAACGAAGTAAGAAATCTCATGATTGGCTAATTAAACGGCCTATCCTTGTTACGTGCCGAGATCTCCTCCGTAATCTACACCCGATCGCGGATAATTCGTCCTTTGGTTATTCGGCTTGGCAAATTTTCCTCGATCTCGATTATTTTCGATCCCGGGGGCTAGAGTTTTGACGATATAACCTCGAACCCTCGTTCGGTATGATTTAAAATAGAACCTTAATATATCATATTCCAGTCTTGATCAGTCACACAAGTGTTGGGCCTGGTTTTACCGTGTATAAGATTATTATCGGTGTCGCTTCTAACCGTGTCCTTGACTGTTTGGCTAGTTTCTTATATTATTCGACATAGTGGACTTGAGCACAACTCTACACTGACACGGAAGGGCCGATGAGAATAATTTTTTGAGACCACGATGCCCCTAATGACCTTCCGTACTGGGCCCACAATAAAGAGGCGATGATGATACAACGAAAAATAACAGACGAGAATGCGACGAACCAATAACCTGCAAAGGCGATACTGTCGGACACTGTAATCTAAAATAAGGCGGTTCCTGATCTCATGTCTAGATGGATATAAAAAATGCATATCTGATCCTCAGAGGGGTGTTCATAATAACGATCGTACCGAAAAAACCGGTCGAACCAAAAAATTTTGTTTATTTGGTTTCAGTTTTTTGGTTTTATTGGGCCGATTGTCGGTTTATAGTTTCAAGAAGGTCGGTGTTCGGTTTGGTGATTGGTTTTAACGGTTCGATTTTTAGTTAAACCAAAGAGCCGAATTTTCTACCACTCTTTATAGTAGTATACAAATCATTAACTAATATGCATAAATTAACTGAATAAAATATACTTTTTGACCAACATAAAACTAAACTACTCTTTCCTCCTTATTTGCAGAAATTCATTCACGAAGAGAAGTCTCAGCCTCAGAGTTAAAGGGTCCTATTTCACTAGAAGGTTTAGTCAAAGATCAGTTTCATAGTGTTTGAAACATCCCAGAGAAACATATAGGATTGTCAATGAAAGACAATCGATATAACCTAACCTTAGATTCTTCAAGCTCTAGCTTTATCATCTCCAACCATGAAAGTGCATTAAGTGATTGTAACTGCCGGAAAATCCACAGTAAAGCTAATTTAAAACAAGAGAAGTTTTAAGAAAAAGGGTGCTAGTGATCAGTCAGATAAGCCATACAAAGGCAGAAGAGATGAACACATTCTCTAACTTGTAGGAATTCTGTAACGACCCGACCGGTCGTTTTGAGCTCTAGCGCGTCGTTAAGCGGTTTGAGGCCATGAGTAGTTTCACTTCATGTATGATGATCTGCACGTGTGGTCAGAATTGAATATCGGGAATTTCAGAGTCGATTTGGAAAAAGAATTATCATTTCAGAAGCTTTAAGTTGGAAGAATTGGTTAGGTAGTGATTTTTGAGTACACGACCTCGAAACCAGGATCTGGAGATTCCAACAGGTTCGTATTACGATTTCGGACTTGGGCGTATGTCCGTATTGGGTTTTGGATGGTCTAGGAGCATTTCAGTGCATATTGTGGAAGTTAATATTTTGGGAAGAATTTCATTAATAGGGGTTTGTAGTGCATTTCAGTGTTATGAATGTCCGATTGGGATTCCGATACTGGGAATAGCTCTGTACTGAAATTCAGTTATTGGGAGCGCGTCCGGAAGTAGATTCGGAAGTCCGTAGGTTATTTTGGAGTCATTTGGCTAAAGTTAGAAATTTGAAGGTTTTTAAGAAGTTTGATCGGAAATAGACTTTTTGATATCGGGGTCGGATTCCGATTCTGGAAGTTGGAGTAGGCTCGTAATGTCAAATACGACTTGTGTGCAAAATATGAGGTCAATCAGATGTGATTTGATAGGTTTTGGCATCGAATGTAGAAGTTTGGGGTTCTAAAGTTCATTAAGCTTGAATTGGGGTGCGATTCATGATTTCGGTATTGTTTGATGTGATTTGAAGCCTCGAGCAAGTCCGTGTTATGTTACGGGACTGGTTTGTGTGATTGGACGGGGCCTCAGGTGCATTTTTGGGTGGTTTCTGATCATTTCAGGCTGTTTTTCGATAGTTGATGGTGGCATCTGGTGTTGTTCTTCGCGTTCGCGAAAAAAGATTTGGCTTCAGGGACTTTGTTCTTCGCGTTCACGAGGAAGAAAATATCTGTTACGCAAGTCTGACTTCGGAGGCTCATATCGCGTAATCTATAAGAAATTTTGAGATGATGTAAAAAAAAAAGTTGTAGACCTTTGTGTCTAGTTTCTAGAAACATTTGGATTGTGTATAAAAAGTCATGGCTGGTACACTACAAGCTATGCAGGAAGATGAAGAAGAAATTTGGGTTGCACAGGGCTGACATTGGCAGCTTATATTTCGAAATCTATAGGGAATTGGAAGATGACCAAACATGAAAATTGTATATCTTTGAGTCTAGTTGTCAGGACATTAAACCATTTGTCATTTAGAGTTTTGTGCAAAACGTTATGACTATAATACTAGAGGCTGTCTAAGATAAGTTTGGAATGGCTTTTTCGAAAATATTTGTTCTTCGCGAACGCGATGGGAGGCCCGCGAACGCGAAGAAGAGTTGCCTGGCAGTGTATAAGTTTAAAATAAATGGGATTGCCTCATTTCATCTAATTTCCCCCCATGGGAGACGACCTAGGGTCGATTTTGGAGCTCCATCTTCATCATCTATTTCAAGGTAAGTGATTCCCACCTATTTGAAGTTAAATACTTGGATTATATATATATATATATATAAATATATATATATATATTAACATGGAAATTCTTGGAAAATTAGTGAAAACTTGGGGGTTTGGTAGAAAACCTAGAAATTAGTATTTTTTGATTTTGACCACGAAATAGGACATGAGATTTTGAATAAAATATATATTTGAGTTCGTGAGGTTATGTGTAATGTTTATCTTCAAATTTTTTTGGAATCGGGGCACGTGGGCATGATGGTGATTTTATCGACTTTTTGATCGGGGTTAGGAATTTTTATAAATTGGATTCTAATGGATATTTGAGCATATATTAATGGGTTTGCGTAATTATTGGATAGTTTTGGAGCGTTGTGCATCAATTTGAGTCGTCGGAAGGGCTTGGAAGCCGGTTATGGAACTTCAGAGTGAGGTAAGTCTCCTTTCTAACCTTGTAATATGGAATTGTCCCCATAGGTAAAATAGTTAATTATGTGCTACTATTTGTGGGGGCTACGTACGCACGAGGTGAAGAGAGTCCGTGCGTAGCTACTATTATGCTTATGTCCGGGTAGTCTATGACCCAAAAGCATGCTTTACTTGCCATACTTGTAATTTTACCGATAAATTTAAAATGCTTAAATCATATCGAACTTGGCAAATGAATTTCTAAAAATATTAAACACCATCTTCTTGACCATTGAAAGAGAAATTTTCATTTCCTTGGGTAATTGTTTTCGTGATGAAGTCCGGATTGACTGTTCAAATGTGTGTATATATGAGTACCTGCGTTGCATGTATGATTCGCTAGCGGAGTAACTTTATTAATTATATTTGACCGCGTCACACGTATGATTTGCGAGCGGGGTAATAAATGCATCTGTGGTTAGCATTGTTCGACCCTTCGGCAGTGCACATTTTATTATTGTTGGATCGGGTCGTACGACCTCGGCTTTACTTGCGCATGATATTGCTGAGTACCTCCTGCGATTTGAACTGTTTAATTTCCTTGATATGTAAGTTGTTAACTGAAATGACGGAAGGTGAGATTTATAATTATGGAAGAAGTTTCCCTGTCCTGTTGTTATTTGTTATTTGATTATAACATCCATGTTTAGAATCACATTTAATTATATTTAATTGACCTCTAGCAAGTGTCGCAGTCGACCTCTCGTCACTACCTCTTCGAGGTTAGGCGGGATACTTACTGAGTGCACGTTGTTTTTGTACTCATACTACACTTGCTCTGCATTTTTGTTGCATAGACACATATACATCTAGTGACCTAGCTTGGCGCAGTGGCATGGTGTATATGGGGACTAAGGTGAGTTGCACCTCTCGAGACGACCCACAACCAACAGAGTCTCCTTCAGAGTATTGTGTTGTAATTTTCCTTATTGTTCCATTTGTATTCCGAAAAGTTATAGTATTTCATTTGTCTTTCCTAAAAATTGCTCATGAATTTGTGACCCCGGGTCCTGGGATGACTTTGGGATTAAATTATTATTTGGATTTGTTCAGACTTTGTTATTTTACTCATTAAGGTTCGTTAATTATCATTTAATGTAATGAAAAAGAAATGGTTTCCAATTCTAAGATAGAGATATTATCAACTTTTAGTGTTGTCTTGCCTGACAATGGTGTCCGGCGCGATCACGACCTTAATAGGATTTTGGGGTCGTGACAACATGGTGTCAGAGCACTAGGTCCCCTTAGGTCTCACGAGTCATGGGCAAGTCTAGTAGAGTCTTGCGAATCAGTACGGAGACGTCTGTACTTATATTCGAGAGGCTACAAGGCTGTTAGGAGCACTTCCCTTCTTGATTCCTCATCGTGCAATTTGATTCCTTTGAGGCTTATGCCTTCATTTCCTTTCCATTCATTCTTATGCGACGCGAAGATCTTGTTATAAATCGGTAATTGAGGAATTCTAATGTTGCCACAGATATGGTGCAAGATGTTTCTCTCTGTGTATCTGATTGGGCTATTGTCGTTGCCTTGCGGAACGTCGTTCTATAATTACAGTTCAGTATCACTGTTACTTAAAGTTCTAAGATTTGGCATTGATCTTTATGTCGATTTGTGCGTTGTTATCGCCTAGTGTGGTGTAATGGTAGGATGCTTGTCATGCGTCAGAGCAGTGAATGACTTGGAAAGATGTTTACTCAGTGCAAGATTCAGAGATTCAGTATTTTATTTCCGGCGAAGGAAAGGCAACCAGACTAGGAGTGTTAAGGTTGGGTTGGTGGAGTGTCCTATAAAGATTGATTTTAAATTAAGGCAACAATTGGGCAGCGAAGGATGAGGCTGGACATGTGGGAGGTGTCTTACGATGGTTAAATTTCTAGAAGGTCAGGTGTAAGAAGCAGAAATCGAGTAGTTGCTTAAAGGAGATGGCTTGACCAAAGTGGGAGAGTGGTAGAGTAGCATATGGGTTCTGTGGTAAAATAGTTGCACACTTTGAGGAATATTTTAGAGTGATTTGGGAATTTTAGTGGACGGTGATTGGGTCAACAAGCTTAATTTGAAATATTGGCTATTATACGGCGGGAGATTTGATGCAACTCAAAGGAGTTTCTTGATATGAAGAAGGATGCAATATAACTTTGAATTGGAAGGTATTGTCGCACATTTAGTTGATGTCCATAAAGAGTGAACAGACTGGTACAGTTGGTGAATGAGAACGGGCTCAGGATGGGTTACTGATGCCGTAGTGATTGTACCATGTGCATCGAAGTTGGAAGATGTCGGCATGTAATTTCCATAGGTGGGTTATCTCCTATGAGCAGGTCAGCGGTCGCGTGGTTGGCGAAGCTTCTGTGAAGAATTTTACTGTCTATCCAGTAAGAGGTCGAATATGTGAATGTTGCTAGAGATTCAGAGTGTTCATGAAATGCTAACATAATAATTTCGAGGAATTGGGCGACTTGGTTGTGCAAGATCTTGTAGACAATGAAGAAAGAATCTTGGTGGGTTCCAAAGTTGAGTAATAGTAGCTTCAAGCTAAGTGGGAGAGTCCCACCGCCTATGATTGGGTTGCATGGTTATCTACTTGTGAGGTTTCTGGTCATTGGTGTATTGGTGGGTTATTACGACTAAGGGAAAGGAAATATCAGTGGTGATTTGAGCATAAGATTGAGTAATGTGTGCTATATTGGGCCTTATTGGTTCATGTGCTAGCAGAGCCTTGAAGTTGATTATATTCGGGACCAAGTCAAAGTGGGTGACTCTCAACAATAGTCCTAGTGAATTCAAAAGTTAAAATGCGGTGCCTAAGGATTTCAAGCCCACAAAATGGTTAAGAATCGAGCTTTTGCAGCGGATTATGAAAAAAAGGCTTGGAGTATTCTATGTTATCTTCGCTTGCAATGTAGTATTTGGAGGAATTAGTGAAAATGAATTTGAATTCGTAGAGGAATTTCCGCAATGGGTGTATTAGTTGAGGATGCGAGCATGCGTATCAGGAGGGTATGAGATGGTTTGTGGGATTTGAGATAGCGTGGTCTCGTGATACAAGGCCACTTGGGAGGAGTGCAAATTGAGTCATTAAGTGTTGAGTGAAGTTATTATTATTTTTAAGACAAGTTAAGGATAAGTTAGAAGAAGTCAGGTATGTTAGCCAGGGTTGAATTGGCATGATGGTGGCAGTGATCAATATCTCCAATGATTAGATTATGTATGAGATTTTTGGCGGTACGTGCGAGGCTTGACGACCGTCGTAATTGGTTTTATTTGTGGGTAATTAGGTATTATGGCTTGTTATGTGTAGGCGGATCCTGGAAGGGCAGTGTACTTGAAGATTTGTATATTTTACGATTATGAGAATTCAATCGCGTGTTGTTATGGTTCTCTTGGAATGAGTCAAGCAGAAAATTTCTACATGATGAAGTGTTTACTCTATTGGTGGTTCAGGATCTGAGATAAAATTCTGGTACTCCTGCGCAATGGAGTGATTAGGTACATCAAGCAGCATGGGATTTGGAAGTTGAGGATTCAAGATGTTTTGTTCGGTGTTGACAAGGATGTCACGAGCTTGGATGAGCAGGAAAGGGATTTGAAGGTTTAAAATAAGCTGGTGTTGTCTTCAGCGTCACCTGAGATTGGTGTTTTGTGAAAGAGGCCTTGCATCCTGGTTATGGATTCTTGATTTGATTTACAGCGATAGTGTGGCTAGTGGTATGGATGTACAAACTTGTTACCTTCTGTGGAAGGTCATAGGAGCGTGACCGCGGGAAGATTGTACAAATGTGACGTTGTAGTCACTTGATTGATTGAAGATTTAAACCAAGTATGAAGAATGTGATAATATCGCTTATTTGAGAATTTATGCTTGGAGGGCGCTCAGTTCATTTGGTTGTGGACTGTGGAAGTTTGCTCCGGTTATGATGGTTGTTCTTGTGTGTTATGGGAAAAAGGGGTTATTAGAGACCCGTGAAAGGTTATTAGCCTAGTACGGTGCGATCGGAATCGGCTTGAGGTATCTGGATGGATTTAAATATGAATACGGGCTCTATATCATGGCAGAATTGTTCATTTCAGTATAGCACTCCTCGTAGATGAGAATTAGAACGTTGGGTGTTATTTCGGCGTCTGCTATTTCATATGATACTATATTGTGTCGTGTGAGTTGTGCAACGGCTTGATAATTTTCTTATGTAATGAGATTTCGCGTAGCGATGGTGTTATGTGAGCAAGATGGCTCGTGAGATTCAGATCATATATTGTACCTCAACTGTGCTTGAGTTTTGTAGCTTCTGGCGCTATATGTCTCCCCGGGGATGGTATTATGCACTTAGCGTTTCTGTCACACCCCAAAACCGAGGGACACAACCGGAGGACCCCGGTCAAGCGGACCTCGAATTGCCTTTCTTATCCCACGCGTTACCCCATGATTTCAATATACATTATTCATGTGAAATAGCCATTTAGATTGAAGCATAAACTTACAACTTGGATTCATTTCTACTTTTTATCATTACCAACATATGATACCAAATACTTGCAAAATACATACAACATTTGCCAACGTGGATCACGATTTTGAACCGTACCGTTACTTACCCAAAATACATATGTACACTACCCACATTGTGTCTACTGAGCCTCTAAGAGTACAATGGAGTTATACAATACTTGCCGACAACAAGGCTCCGGCTATACCTTACACAAGTACCAAAGTAAGAATCCGGGAGGAAAGATGGCATGAACCACACTGGGCCCAGAGAGAAGATGGGGCTCACCAAAAACCGCTGATAGGACGAGGGGCAGGCACTACTATCGGTGGGCTGAATTACCTGCTATGGAACCACCTACAATCATCATAAGAATGTAGCGCCCCGGGCAAAAGGGACGTCAGTACATTTGAATTGTACTGGTATGCATGAACAAACTTTACTCTAAGTAAACTCAATAATGCACAGGCAAGAGACAGACAGAAAGTCACACAATTACTGCACAAGACATAGAAAGATATACAANTTTTTCATAACGTGGTAGTGTGGTGGTCAACTAAAGACAGACAAGTATTACACTTCACACATCAACATAATTCGGACAACCAGTTGCACATATTTATAACAATACACGTACCGTATGCTCGAACACCACAAGTGATTTTACAAAGATTAAAGTTAGCCATACAAACCTGGAGTCGAGTTTCCCTTTTCAACTTTAACCCACAACCACCAAACCGACCAGTACCGTCAATCTAGTTCACAATTAGACATATTCAACTCAGAATTTGAAGTCATGCATGCAATTCGGACTCTCTCAAGCATTTTGTCAAGCACTATGTGAACCCATTAGATTACCAACCCTATCTTTGTGAAGTTTTCCCCAACCCACTCCCTCTTATTATATTAGCACCATTATTAAACATGCATGCAAGGTCTTAGCTAATATTTCTAAGAATCAATCCAGGCCAACCCTCCCTTTGTTTAAAGAAAATGAGAAAATTAAAGGAGAACAAAGAAAAGGGGCTGGGAGCCCTTACCTGCTAGAATGGGGAAGAAGGGGATTACTCGAATTGCCAGGCCTGAGAGACCTTGAAATTTACTTCGGTGGAAGGATCACTTCCTTTCTCAAGAACTTTTCTTTTCCTTCTCTCTATTTGTTCAGAAAACATGTTAAAATGAAAGGGGGCAGGGGTTAAATGAAACTGGGGTCGAGTATAAAAATTTAGATAATTAAAAGACCGTATCGAATATGCGGTCAGGAATGCGGTCCGCATATTGGACCGCAGAATGGCCCCCAGGTGGGCCAAATTTTGAAAACATTCTGCCCGGGTATGCGACCACTATGCAGTCCGCATACACATTATGTGATCGCATTATGCGTCGCATACACGTTATGCGAGCGCATTATGCGTTGCATAACACCCCTTCAATTGGGCAGCGATCTGCCCGTGTATGCGACCACTATGTAGTCCGCATACACGTTATGTGATCGCATAGTGCGTCGCATAACCCCCAATTTCTGGAAAAATTAAGCCCTTTCAAATCTGGGGTATTTTTACAAAAATTAAGGTTTGTTTTAAGAATTTCCACAGAGTTAACCACTCGGGGACTTATTCGGGCATTATTTTAAGCAAGAAATTTTACGGGTCTTTACATTCCCCCCCCCCCCCCCTCCCTTAAAAATCATTCGTCCTCGAATGAGGATTTTGGAAAAATCATTTTATGCAACTTCCCAATTTACACTTGCTCCAATATCTTCAGAAAATTTTGCCAGAGGTTCCCTTGTATATAGGCTTATCTACCTGTCAGAGAGCCCCCTAAACACATTTCCAAGCATCATTACACAAATTTAGTTATCCCTACAAAAGGTATACCATTCCTCACCTCAATACTTGCACATATTCAATTACCTTGACCAATGCATACGGTTCACCATTTAACATAAGACTCTATTAGTGGCATACAATTTGCACATAGTTTTGGGCCACTTCAGTGTACCCCATACATTTCAATCACCTCAATAGATCATAGGCAATTTTACTTACTTACCATTTACCAATCTACACTACTATTAATTACTTACTTAGCACATTTGTTTCACAAACTTTTTTTTTTATTTGCTCTAAAGGTGGCACACTACCTAGTAAGCAACTTCGTGTACAGTTTTAGCACGCGTTGGAAAATTACAGCAATAAGGCAATTAGGAGAGGAAGGAAAAACGGGGTTCCTTGGCACGAGTCCGAATACAACATAAAATTTCCTTGGAACCATGATTTGCACGATCACTACTACACTTGCTCAAACAAATGGGGGTACTTTTCTTTCATTTCTTTCTATGCTTCCCACATGGCCTCCTCGACTCGTTGACTCCGCCACAGCACTTTAACGAAAGCAATCTCTTTGTTCCTCAACCTACGGACCTGCCTATCGAGAATGGCAACCGAAACTTCTTCGTACGACAACTCTTCACTAACCTCAATGGTCTCAACTGGCACGATGGTGGAAGGATCTCCAATTACCCTCTTCAACATAGACACGTGGAATACCAAGTGCACTAATGACAGCTCAAGGGGCTATTCCAGCCTATACGCGACATGTCCTATCCGTTGAGCGACCTGATACGGCCCGACATACATTGGGCTCAATTTACCCTTCTTTCCGAACCGCATGACTCCCTTCATGGGGGATACCTTCAAGAACACCCAATCATCTACCTGAAACTCTAAGTCTCTACGACGAACATCCGCATAGGATTTCTGACGACTCTGAGCAGTTTTCATCCTTTCCTGAATGACTCTAACTTTTTCCATAGCTTGGTGCACAAGATCTGGCCCTATCAATTCTGCCTCACCAACCTCAAACCATCCGATTGGAGATCTACATCTCCTCCCGTACAATGCCTCAAAAGGGGCCATCTGAATACTAGCATGAAAGCTGTTATTGTAAGCAAACTCTATAAGCGGCAAGTAATCATCCCAGCTACCCTTGAAATCCAAAAAAAAAGATCGCAACATATCCTCAAGCATCTGAATAGTCCGCTCTGCTTTCCCGTCCGTCTGTGGGTGGAAAGTTGTGCTGAGATTTATCTTAGTACCCAGACCTTGCTTAAATTTCCTCCAAAAGTTAGCTGTGAACTGGGCCCCTCGATCCGAGATAATTGAAACTGGAGTGCCATGAAGCCTGACTATTTCATTGATATACAACTGAGCGTACTGTTTTGCATTATTGGTGGACTTGACTGGCAAGAAGTGAGTTGATTTCGTGAGTCGGTCCACTATTACGCAAATCGAGTCGAACTTGTGCTGAGTGCGAGGTAACCCTACCGCGAAATCCATGTTGATCATTTCCCATTTCCACGTCGGTATTTCCATAAGTTGAGTTAACCCACCGGGCCTCTGATGCTCGGCCTTCACCTGTTGACAAATCGAACATTTGGATACATGGTCTGCCACGTCCCTCTTCATACCGCCCCACCAATAAACTTCCCGGAGATCATGATACATTTTCGTAGAACCCGGGTGCACCGAATACCGGGAGCTATGAGCCTCCGCCATTACCCTTCCCCGAAGATTATCTACATTGGGAACACATAGCCTACCCTGACATCGCAACACTCCGTCATTGCAACCGAGCAAAAATGTCGAAATCTTGCCATTCATAACTGCCTCCTTCAATTGTGCCAATGCTGGGTCATCAAACTGCTTCTCCTTGACTTCCGCTACAAGTGACGATTCTGCCCCATTATGCACCATAACTTCCCCCTCGCCTCAGGTCGAAAGACAAACCCCCAAGCTGGCCAATTGATAAACCTCCCGAGCCAAGGGCCTCTGATTCGCTTCCAAATGAGCCAAACTACCCATGGATTTCCGACTGAGAGCATCGACCACCACATTCGCCTTTCCTGGATGGTACAAGATGTTCATATCATAATCCTTAAGCAATTCTAACCACCTCCGCTGCCTCAGATTTAGTTCCTTCTGCTTGAATAAATACTGAAGACTCTTATGGTCTGAGAACACATCCACGTGGACTCCATAAAGATAATGCCGCCAAATTTTTAATGCAAACACCACAGCTGCGAGTTCCAAATCATGCGTCGGATAATTCTCCTCGTGATTCTTGAGTTTCCTTGAAGCGTACGCTATGACCTTCCCACGTTGCATCAACACACACCCCAAACCAACCCTTGAAGCATCACAATAGACCACAAATCCCTCTGAACCTTCTGGCAATGTTAACACCGGTGCCGAAGTCAATCTCGACTTAAATTCTTCAAAACTCCTTTCACAAGCATCGGACCACTGAAACTTAACTACTTTCTGCGTCAATTTAGTCAATGGGGAGGCGAGGGTGGAGAATCCCTCCACAAACCTCCGATAATACCCAGCTAGTCCCAAGAAACTGCGAACCTCCATCGGGGTCGTTGGTCTAGGCCAATCTTTCACTGCTGCGATCTTCTGGGGATCAACCTGAATCCCTTCTCTAGAAACAAAATGACCCAAGAACGCGACTGATTTCAGCCAAAACTCACATTTAGAAAATTTAGCATACAGGTGGTGATGATGAAGAGTTTGCAGGACTGCTCTAAAGTGATTAGCATGATCTTCCCGACTCCGTGAGTAGACAAGGATGTCATCAGTAAAAACAATCACGAAGGAGTCTAGCAACGGTTTAAAAATCTGATTCATACGATCCATAAAAGCTGCTGGAGCATTGGTCAGCCCAAAGGACATTACCAGAAATTCAAAATGACCATAACGAGTCCTGAAGGTGGTCTTAGGAATATCCTGCTCCCTGATTTTCAACTGATGATACCCAGACCGTAAATCAATTTTGGAGAAGAACCTCGCACCTTGCAATTGATCAAGCAAATCATCTATTTGAGGCAATGGATACTTGTTTTTGATAGTGACCTTATTGATCTGCCGATAATCGATACACATATGGAGCCATCCTTCTTTCTAACAAAAAGAACCGGAGCACCCCACGGCGACACACTCGGCCGAATGAACCCCTTATCTAATAAATCCTTCAACTGCTCCTTTAACTCCCTTAATTCTGCTGGCGCCATTCTGTATGGTGGGATAGATATTGGCTGCGTATTTGGTAGTACATCAATCCCGAAATCAACCTCTCTATCTGGTGGAACCCCTGGAAGCTCGTTCAGAAATACTTCAAGAAACTCATTCACGACTGGCACGGACTCGGGGGCCGACACTTCTGAAGCGGTGTCTGCGACCCGGACCAAATGATAGATACACCCTTTCTTAATCATCTTCAAGGCCTTAAGGCAGGAGATGAATCTACCTTTCAGCACCACACCACCCCCCTTCCACTCAATAACCGGCTCATTAGGAAACTCGAGTCTCATGACTCTCGTTCGGCAGTCGAGCTTGGCAAAACACGAATAAAGCCAGTTCATTCTCATAATAATATCAAAATCTATCATATCCAACTCAATAAGATCGGCCGTGGTAACGCGACCACATACCGTGACAACACAATCCTTATACACTCGCGCTGCTGTGATAGAATCACCAACTGGAGTTGATACGAAGAACGCCTCATGAAGCCGCTCGGGTTTTATCCCAAAACATGAAGCAATAAACGGGGTAACATAGGAGAAGGATGATCCCGGGTCAATAAGAGCATAGCAATCAAATGCTTGAACATGCAGAATACTTGTGACAACATCACGAGAAGCCTCCGCATTCTGGCCACCACTCAAAGCATAGAATCGGCTGGGTACGCCTATACCACGAGCCCCACCCCTAATTACACCACGCCCTGCTGGAGCTGAAGGATGCACTGAAGATGTGGCGGCTGAGGAACCGGATGACTGAGCAAACCCCCTACCCATGCCCTGGCTGGGCGCACGGCAGTCCTGCTGAAGATGACCCCTTACCCCACACATGAAGCATAACGGGCGATTCAGATAACATTTCTCAGTATGGAACCCTCTGCATTGAGGGCACAAAGCCCTCCCCTACTGCTGGAACCTTCCTCCGGAACGGCCTGACTGATGGGATCTCCTGCTGTCGGATCCTGATCTCCAATGACTATTCGGTTGATGACGGTGTACGGATAGCGGTGCACTGGCTGAAGACTGAGCATAAAACTGGGATGGCCCTGTTGGCCCCCTCCCCTGAACTAGTTTCCCCCCTGAAACTGCGCTCCCTGAATGACCCACCGACCGGGCTCTGCTGCTACTCTCTCTGTCTGCCCGTATCTTCAGCTTTCTAGCCTCCGTAGCCTGGGCGAACCCCACAATCTTCCCATAATTTATGTCTGCGTGCAAAGCCGCTGTAGCAGCCTCATTCACAACCAAAGGACTAAGACCTTGAACAAATCGTCGAACTCGAGCATCCATGGTCGACACTAACTGGGGAGCATACTTGGACAACCTCACAACCTCCATGTGGTACTCCCAAACACTCATACTCCCCTGCATGAGGTCTTCCCTCTTCACGGGAACCCTCCCACATTTCGAACCAAGAATATGCTGCTCCCCTCAGCCTGTACGAAGCTAACTCAACCCCCTCTATCCTTGTAGCCTTCATCACCCGAACGGTCTTGCACATCTCATCAAGAAAATCTCGTGGATCGGCCTCTGGATCCATACTTGAGAACTCTGGAGGGGCCTACTGCAGAAACTGGTTGACTCTGGAGCCGGCGGAATCTCCCTGTCCGATGGAGAACGCAGGGGTAGCATGAGATCTTTGGGCCTGAGCGGCCACCAATTGAGTTAACATATGAATAGCTCCTCTGAGGTCCCCCTCGGACGTACCGGGACCAGAAGCTGGGACCGTAGAGGGATCAGGAATGTCGGCGGGAGGGGTTGCAGCACCCTCCACCACCGCAGGAACAGGAATGCTTTGATCCGGATTAGAAGGGTCCGGAAAATTTAAGGCCGGGAAGTCACTCTCACCCGCACTACCAGGTACATGATTCATAGTCCCACTTGGGGTGGCATTGGCCTCAAGGACGAGTCGAGCTCTCTTCTTATGTGACATTGCTGGAAAAAAATTTCGGAACAAAGCACGAATTAGGCAAGGACATTTCCACTCACCACTTCACCGCACGATATAGAATAACAATGAAAAGAGTAATTTCCTAAATGTACGTGTAGCCCCCTAATTATCAATGTGGTCGACAACACACCGATAAGAAGGGCTCTACTAGACACGGCTCCGAGACATCCTATGACTCTTTTGAAACCTTAGGCTCTGATACCAATTTTGTCACGCCCCAAAACCGAGGGACACGACCGGCACTCAACGGGAGGACCCCGGTCAAGCGGACCTAGAATTGTCTTTCCTATCCCACACGTTACCCCATGATTTCAATATACATTATTCATGTGAAATAGCCATTTAGACTTAAGCATAAACTTACAACTTGGATTCATTTCTACTTTTTATCATTACCAACATATGATACCAAATACTTGCAAAATACATACAACATTTACCAACGTGGATCACGATTCCAAGCCGTACTGTTACTTACCCAAAATACATATGTACACTACCCACATTGTGTCTACTGAGCCTCTAAGAGTACAATGAAGTTAGACAATACTTGCCGGCAATAAGGCTCCGGCTATACCTTACACAAGTACCAAAGTAAGAATCCGGGAGGAAAGATGGCATGAGACACACTGGGCCCCGAGAGAAGAGGGGCTCACCAAAAACCGCTGATAAGACGAGGGGGAGGCACTACTGTCGGTGGGCTGAATTACCTGCTATGGAACCACCTACAATCATCATAAGAATGTAGCTCCCCCGGCAAAAGGGACGTCAGTACATTTGAATTGTACTGGTATGCATGAACAAACTTTACTCTAAGTAAACTCAATAATGCACAGGCAAGAGACAGACAGAGAGTCACACAATTACTGCACAAGACATAGAAAGATATACAATGGAAGTTCCACAATTTTCACTTCATCAAAATCACAATTTCAATTCCATCCTTGTCCCTCCTCACATCTCACCCTTATTTCTCCTGTTGCGGCGTGCAACCCGATCCCACCTGACAATTGTTGCGGCGCGCAACCCGATCCCACCTGACAATTTCAATCACACCCTTATCACTTCTCACATATCACCCTTATCTCCCATGTTGCGGCGCGTAACCCGATCTAACCTGACAATTTCAATCACACCCTTATCACTTCTCACATATCACCCTTATCTCCCATGTTGCGGCGCGTAACCCGATCTAACCTGACAATTTCAATCACACCCTTATCACTTCTCACATATCACCCTTATCTCCCCTGTTGCAGCGCGCAACCCGATCTCACCTTTTCAANCATATCACCCTTATCTCCCCTGTTGCGGCGCGCAACCCGATCCCACCTGACAATTACAATCACACCAACGATGACAAATCACAATTCAATCACAGAAAATTTCAGCAATAAGAATACAACTTTTTTACACAGCCTTTAGCATATACATTCATACTCATGGATTCATTATCCTTTTAGCACCGTTTTTCATAACGTGGTAGTGTGGTGGTCAACTAAAGACAGACAAGTATTACACTTCACACATCAACATAATTCGGACAACCAGTTGCACATATTTATAACAATACACGTACCGTATGCTCGAACACCACAAGTGATTTTACAAAGATTAAAGTTAGCCATACATACTTGGAGTCGACTTTCCCTTTTCAACTTTAACCCACAACCACCGAACTGACTAGTACCATCAATCTAGTTCACAATTAGACATATTCAACTCAGAATTTGAAGTCATGCATGCAATTCGGACTCTCTCAAGCATTTTGTCAAGCACTATGTGAACCCATTAGACTACCAACCCTATCCTTGTGAAGTTTTCCCCAACCCACCCCCTCTTATTAAATTAGCACCATTATTAAACATGCATGCAAGGTCTTAGCTAATATTTCTAAGAATCAATCCAGGCCAACCCTCCCTTTGTTTAAAGAAAATCAAAAAATTAAAGGAGAAGAAAGAAAAGGGGTTGGGAGCCCTTACCTGCTAGAATGCGGAAGAACGGGATTACTCGAATTGCCACGCCTGAGAGACCTTGAAATTTACTTCGGTGGAAGGATCACTTCCTTTCTCAAGAAATCTCCTTTCCTTCTCTCTATTTGTTCAGAAAACTTGTTAAAATGAAAGGGGGCAGGGGTTAAATGAAACTGGGGTCGGGTATAAAAATTTAGAAAATTAAAAGACCGTGTCGAATATGCGGTCAGGAATGCGATCAGTCGAGATGGTTAGTTTGGGCGCTAATGGTATTTTATATTTAGAATACCTAGACTAATGAGAATCTTCCTTACTTTAATTGTGAATCTTAAGCAGCTCAATTCCGATCTTCACTGGTCTGAGAGGGCCCTCTGTTCAAGTATCCCTTCTTCTGCTCGAGCCTCGGCATAGCCTTTTTGATCTCATTCGTATTCTAAGGAATTCTAAAGGACTCTTTCATATTGCACCGGTGCTGGAAAAGATTGGACTATTCCCTACCGAGACAACATAAACTCTTCAACGGATCCTCCTTTTTTCAACTAGTAGATCCCCTTTGCTTAAGGTTTCGTACTACTACTCAAGTGATACGTGAATTGCTCAGGAGAAGTTTTTCTAACCAGATTGAAATCGTGAGGCAATTCGGTTCTCTAGACCCATCTGCCGCCCTGGAGAAGGGGCGCGGTGTTGAAATTGTTGAACCGGAGAAATGAATTGGAAAGGAGTGGAACGAAAGCAGACAAGTGAAGACCAAAAGAGACAGGCTTATGACTAAACACTACCCGGAACGAAGCCCAATCGATTCGAATCGGTCAGTCGAACAAACAAAGACTATAGTTCGCGATCAAGTCGTTCGCTTCTATTGTGGTTCGGAATTCCATTTTGATCTGTAAAGTTCTTCAATTGATCCATCAAGGATAGAAGGGAGCAGGGGTATAAGTAGGGGCTTCTTGAATGGGATGGCTTTTCTGGATGTCCCATAAATAAGGCCTCCAACTCTATGTTATAGCCTTCATGCCCTCGATCCGACGGTCCTCATTCTCCCACTTGGCAAGCTGCTACTGTGAACAACAAAGTAAAGGATGCTTCCAGAAACCGTCTAGGTTCTTCCTAGGAAGATTCCTTCTTTCTGTCCTATTGAGAGGATGATCCCTGGCCATCGCCTGTGGTGTTAGATCAGAAAGGTGACCACATCTAGTTCCGAGGTTGGCCTAACCTAACTTGATGACACGCTTATAGAGTTTTCCGACCTGAAATGCTGCGTAAAGCGTCTTTCTTGCTCGGTGATCAGTCAATGAAGTCATTCTGGATCCCTGACTCGTCTCATTCTGAGCCTTTGGCCTGTTTGACATTGGGTCAAATCTCTCGTCTAGGCATCGTCCCTTCTCTTGATCTACTTCGGTTATAACTCGATAGTGAGTTTTGAGGGTCAAGTAAGGGATTAGGTTGAGAGGAGGGTCACAGTTCTGCTATATACGAAATACTTAATAGCTAACGGCCGTATGGCATCTATCCATCCATGCTGAAGTTTTTGAGACTGAGGGCTTGGATCGAGGTCCTGAAAAGCGTGAAACGCAGTAAGGACATTGATGAAGTATATGCCCTGGTNCTCTCGTCTGGGCATCGTCCCTTCTCTTGATCTACTTCGGTTACAACTCGATAGTGAGTTTTGAGGGTCAAGTAAGGGATTGGGTTGAGAGGAGGGTCACAGTCCTGCTATATACGAAATACTTAATAGCTAACGGCCGTATGGCATCTATCCATCCATGCTGAAGTTTTTGAGACTGAGGGCTTGGATCGAGGTCCTGAAAAGCGTGAAACGCAGTAAGGACATTGATGAAGTATAAGCCCTGGCGAAAGACGAAGGCGGTAAGCGAAGCGAGGACGATAATTCTCTAACCGGGCTCTTAGTGGAAGTCGAAACCCGTGTTCAAGTAAAGGAGATACTGATTCATTAATGAATTTTTACAGGCAAAATGCCGCTGACAATGTGTTGAATTGGCAGGTTACCTGATGAAGAAGCTGGGAAGGTACCAGCTGCCTGCGTGGTGTTAAACCAAAATGCTAAAGAGAGCGAAGGGGAAATCATGAACTACGTTTCATGTAATGTAGTACACTATAAGAGAGTTAGAGTACTGCAGTGGACACAATTTTAAAATAACCTTAAGGAAAGGGCTTATATAAAATAAAGAGAAATTCAAAATAAGTTACATGCTCGTGACCCACAACAACTAATAGGGCCAACATTTTAGAACTACTATTTTTCTTTTTGCAACTACATACTTTCCTGGAATAAGAAAGCCTGAAGGTGACTTAACTACTTTTTGTTCATTTTTTCTAGTCTGCCAGGCGACCGAGTGCTCCATGAACAATGAGCGCTTCCTGCTCCGCCCGCAGCGCTTGCTGCCTCTCCTCCAAACCCTCTATGCGCTCTCTGGTAGCGCGAATGCGCGCTTCTTTCCTTGCAGGATCCATTGTTCTAACACTTCTCAAAAGGAAGTTTAGCACTCTACGGTGCTCTTGAATTTCATTTTGCAGTTGCCCCATTTCGGCAGCAATTGCAGAAAGCCTGTTTGCAGTATCCATAGCCATACGTGCTAGTACTCAATTTCTTTGAAAAGAATTTGATGAAGTGAAGACACTTATCGAGCCTCCATTTATAGAGTGGTAGAGTAATCTCGCCATGCGTCAAGAATTGGATGGCAGGCACAATTCTTACTAGTTCTCCGCACAACTTTTGTGCAGTTGAAGACTATCATGCCTGTTTAATGAAAAACTGGCTGGCTCTGACTACCTTGCGGAGCAAACAAAAGATCCCAAAATCACACTGCCTGTATGAACAAACAAATTTTTCACAACCAGCTTACGTAGAAAAGATTCCATATTCTATGCCAATAGATTCGTGACATCCATGTACTGAGTCGTCAAATGAGCCACGTTAAGAAAGCCCAAGCTTATACGCATTGGCCCACAGGGTGCCCCAATAGGGCCCAAATGAAAGACCCAAGCCTACATGAATGACATGAACCATCAAAGTCCTACAAATGAAGACTTGGCCCTATCAAGCCTGCTTTCCTCGATAAAAGCCCACAGAAGGGCCAAAGCACAACAAGCCTACTCATCATCAAAGCAAGTCCAAGCCCATGCAAAAATGACCTCATTGTCATGGGAGCCCTTTCCTTACTCCTCAATATAGTCGCAGGTTCTATACATTAAGATTTGCAGCACCTATTCAGGAGCTGGGGAATCGGCTTGCAAGGAAAATCTTGATTGAAAGTCCATATCTTTCTATTTTCCTCTATCTCCGGCTAGAAAAGAATGTATGCGTCGATCTTTGATGTCTCACTGGTTTAGATACGACGAGATAATCATCAAAGTTCGGGAATCTCAACTAGAATACCTCACTTCACCGGTACCGGTTATGAGCCACATTCAGCGAAGAGTTTCTGGTCTTTGTCCCCTTAATGCATTATAAATTGCAAGGAAAATGAAAAAGAAAAAAAAACTTGAATTCTATAGGTTTAGCTAAGACGATTTCAGAAATTCGAAACTTATTCCTTTTTTGTTTGGTGCGAGCTCAACTTAAGCTATACATTGCCCGAGAAGAGCTGTTTGGGTGCACCCAAACAACTCTACAACCACTTGCGGCAGAATTTCCAAATCTATTTAGTATGGAGATGTTGGCACAAGAAGGTGAACTGTCATTATATATCAATCTTTTGCTCTGGCTGCTATTGACTTGACTACATTGTCTCACTGAGCAGTGTTTTCTCATGGAGGAAAGAAAGATGGGCCAAATCATGCGGGTAAGTGCCCAAGAAATTTCGTACTAGCTATTTCCACTACTGTCACCCCTAAGTATTGCATTATTTGTGAGAGTTCGGCGATTTAAAGAAAAGACATCGGATTATACAAAGTGTCCCTAATGCTATGATGTTGACACAATCTGGTTGGCGGCATTTTCTAATTCAAAACATAAAAGATTATTTGGATGATTGTTCCAATGTATCTCAGCCTTTCTGCAAGTTCCAATTTAGAAGGCTGAAATTGACCATTAGAAAACAAAACAATGGCCAATAAAAAGAATTCTCCTTTGAAGTTTATTTTAATGAGCATAAAACCAGGCGAAGAGTCTAATTACTGCTTTTCTGTTGTTTCACTTTATAGGGTAGGGTCATCGTGATGACTTATCGGCTTGAGGCTTCTTTTCTTTTCAAGCTGAGTAGAAATTTCATAAGAGAAGAAAAGTTCACAGAAGGTTGGGAAATAGTATGCCCGGTTCACGAGGTTCTACCACTGCAGGGCCCAGTTGCCATTCTCCCATTACTCAAGTCGTCCAAGGGATAGGACCTCCGCATTGTAAAAAGTTTCCTTTTTATACAACTCATGATATCTTTCTTCTGTGCATATCTCGGTTTTAATAACTTCTGGGTTTATACCAAATCGACCGTAGAGAGAGTTCATTAGTATCTTGTAGATATATACCATAGCTGCATCATCCTTTATCTTTGCTTCTTGTCTTCTATCGAAGATGTATGATACATAGCCTTCGAAAGGACTCTTCTTTTTCTCATACAAGTAGCCCCTTAGCGGGAAAATTCTATAACCCAAGTTTCGGGCATAAAAAAATTCTTCGCTAAAATAGACGCCTACGAATTTACCTGTTGGGAAGGTTAAAGCATTATGTCTATCCTTATAGGGTAAGAAGGCTTTCTCTATTGTAGAGAGGACACACTACAAAAGCCTCAATAAAGCCAAAGAAGTTATCCAATTCCGCCTTTTCTAAATTATTATGCCAGACGTCCCGGCCTGGGAGCCCTGTTCGCCTGGCATCGGAAAAGTTTTCATTATAAATGGATATAAGGAGTTCACATCGTAATAGTCTAAATTTTAACCATAGGGCTTATAGACATCGGCATGTCCTCCATAATAACCACGCCGAATGAAGCGTTCTTGGTTTCGAGTTGGTATATGGATGGGCCAACTCTTTGGGTCGTAATAGTGCATACGAAAGATTGATAGAGCTAGCGATGACAACGTTATTGTATCAACGATGTCTATTTTGTACAGATTCCAATAAATCTCTTGTGCCTTCAGCATAACGCCACCTAAGAGACGAATATCTTGTTTCAGATAAGCCAACAATTGTTGACCTATCTCCGGAAGATACTCAAGTCGTAATTTCTCATAGGGAATGGTGCCTTTAGAACCTAATTTCGGGCATAAATCCTGGGCCAAGTTATTTAGCGCAGCGGGAAGGAGAAGGTAGGAATCCCTTATACGGAACAATAATTTCTTTTTTTCATTTCCACGATAGACTTTTAACTCGTACATTTTATGCTTCCTCATCACCGTTTGGAAGGAGTACTTGCCGATCTGAGAAGTAAAAGCTCTCATTACTATAATGCCATCGTATCATGAAAAGTTATGGAAATAGACCGTTCAAATTTCTTTTTCATCTGATACCACAACCGCTAAACGCTCTATAAAGTCGAGCATCATACGTTCACTTCGTTTTTTGAAATCTGATATTGAGAAATCGTTATCTTCACTGAAATATGTTTCAATATAATATTCAGACTTGGAAGCAAGATCTTCACCTGGCTTAACCACTAAGAACCCCACTGCGCAAGGAACATGAACATCATCGTGGAGAGCAGCCTCTATATCGGCAACAATGAATGGGCTCCTTTTTATTTTCTTAATTGCTTTCAGTGCGGGTATATGATCGGGACGACGACTCTTCTTACCCATAGCTACCACTTCTACAGGTTCATCACTCATTGTCCCGCCATCCGTTAATTCATCACAAAGTTGCTTAAAAATTTCCTCTAGGCTAAAAGGGTGGACTTCACGGTGTTCAACCCTTTCGAAGAGATAGATTCGAACCCCTACTCGGTCTAGCTGCCCCTCTTCGTATTTTATTTCTCAGCCTTTTCACAGACTTCTTTCAAAATTTCATTATATACACGAAGCGGGGGTACTTCTGCGTTATCGGCCTTTACTAAAATTGCATTTCCTGTTGTAAAGTCGGCTCGTTCGTTATTTGTATGTATCAGACCATAATGGATAGTGAATTAAATAGAACGAAATCCGCTATTGTATGCATATTTCATTAACAGTATCATTACCGCTAATGAGATAACTTCAATTTCGACACATTTAAGGTAAGGTTTTTTAAAGCGGAATTCTGCTATTCGGGGCTATGATATTTTTCCTCAGCGATCAACTTGTAGAGAAATCCAGACTGGAACTATTGATGATTCTACGTTAGCTCTAAAGTAAGGAGACCACTTAAAAACCCTCATCGGATAAGAAAAGATATACCAGATAGAGCGCAACCAAGTCCATTTTTGAATGAGAAGGCTAAATCATCACCTTATTTGAGGAAGTAGCCATGGAAGATTGAGTCTGTATGGTTTCCTGGGGTCGAAAGATCTTCCTTCAGCCTTGAAAGTATGCTGCTGCTTTAGCGCGAATGAAACCATTTCTCAAAATAAAAAGGAATCCTCCTCTTGAGGTTGGTAACCTAGCCCAAAACCATGCTCATGGGAAAAAAGTCTGGGGAAATTAAAAGAGACCTTGATGTCTTCGCCCTAAGCGCATGCCAGGAAACTCATTCCTCTCATGATTTCCATGACACGAATCTTACTCTAGGGATCGAAATAAAAGGTAAAATACTCCTTACTCGTAATTAAACCCACTAATCATCATATCTTTTTTACCATGTTCGATTTGCAGAATGGGGATATTCGAATCCGGTCCTTCTGACATATCTGCATCCCCATGTATAGTAAGAGTCTTTCCAACGAGGAACTTCACTATCGTATAGTTGACTCGACTCGAATGCCCTCTTAGCAATAACATCCGTAACCGCAGATATTGAGTCTGCTGTGGGAATAAGCGCCGCAGAATAGGCAGCTATTGACTCCCTCTTGACAGCTTGCTTATGTTAGAGCTATTGTGTCACTGTCCTTCTCTACTTTCTCTGCCGATACCGAAGAGGGTAACTAACCTCTTGACTAAGGGCTTGTTTTGTTTACAGAGTGAAAAAAGGAAACTTGTCAACTAGACTTAGCGGAATGTCCAGGGGCAAACCGGTCGTTAAGATAGAGTCGGTGTCGGCAGCAGTTCTTGCTTAGCGGGATCAGGTCACCAATCGGTGACATAGTTTAGGAATGAATATCCGTAACTCCCATTCCAGTACTTAAACTGACAAAATGGAATAAACAATCAAGACCTGGCTCAAGGCTAACCCCTCCACACTCAAGGTCAGGAACAGGAAAAGGAGAATGAGTAGGACAGGCTCGAGGTCAATTCTTTCTTTTAGGAGAGATCCCACCCCCTTCTTTAGCTCTTGTTCGTTCTATAAGACTTCCTTCTCGTTCTCGGTGAAGGAATCGGAGCTGCTATAGAATCAGCATCTTACTCTTTAACGGCAAGCTCAGCAACGAGAAGTTTTCCTCTACTAGAAAGCAGTCCTTCACGGAANAAGTTTTCCTCTGCTGGAAAGCAGTCCTTCACGGATATGGGAGCTTACTCCGCTGTTGCTGGTTTAGTAAGCTAAGCATTTCCATCCTTTATGATTATGAAAAAGGAATGGATAGAGAGGAAGGCTCCAGGGTTTGTTTCTCTTGGTGTCAACATAGGAATGGGAGCAGTTTGAATGGATGCCTTTTTCCCTTGTTGAATCAGCCAAGTCAGTAGCCTTTCTTTTATGCGGGATTGCCTGTTGATGCAAGGAATAAGGGCTGGCTTGATGCCAAGAAGAAGCTGGTGGAGGAATAACGGCAGCTAAATCATCTGCTGCACAGTAGTACGTATTAGGCAAATGGGATTTTTCTTTCCTAGGCTGAGGAGCATAATCAGAGGTCTTTGGTGCCTAAATGCTTGACTTAGAGCTTGAACTAGGGGCAATCCAGCAACCATTTCAACTGGATACAATCAAGAGGGCAAGAGAGGAGGAGCCGATGAAATTCTTTCGGATTTCTTCCCCGCTGACGTCTAAGCTCTCAAGGACTCGGATTAGTCAACAGGAATGAAATCTAAGAAAGCTGGTAGCTCGAGCGAGGAGCGGAGCCTAGCCCTATAGCTATAGGCTATATAATATTCTATTTCCTCTGCTTTGAATAGTTAGAATCAAACTCATTGCTCATTCATTAAGAGCTCTTGTCGGTAAAGTAGATCTAGATCGAGAGAAAAAATTGGCTTCTCGAAAATCCGCTGGAGTCATATCAGTAGGCGAGTTCACACCGGGACTTTCTTAATAGAGAAAGAACCCATACCCTGAACCGGGGAAAGGCGATAACGACCCAGGAAATGGTGAAGTACGTGAATCGACTCCCTCTTCGAGTCCAGACCTTTTAACATAAAATAAAGAAGAAGGGACTCACTTCTTTCTTGACAAGGATCCTGAATAAATCGCACATGCTCCAAGGACTTCACGGAATTAGGAGGCACACAGGTGGGTATACCAAGAGAAATGCGGGTAAGCGACGAGGGAAATTGCCTCAACAAAACAAGTTTTTATTTCCAGAAAGATCCCCACGCTGAGGGATGAACCTCGCCAAATGATCTTATGGATCACCCATCCCATCTTTTAGGTTCCATTTGGGCAATATGTATCCCGCTGGGTATGGCTCGTAGTAAACCTCTGTAAGATAAGGAGGATCATAGGGTAGGTAACCTTTTCACCATTCTAAAAGAATGGTACCTTCCAGTAAGCAGGTCTCTTCAGGCACTCCTAAAAGAAAAGAGAAAATTCAATTCATTTTAGCCTCTGAGCGAGGATACTCCAACAAGAAGAGCCTAACCAGGCCCTTGAGATAACAGCCCATACCATAGGGTAGCCCTACAGAGCCAAAATGAAAGGCATTCATCATAGGCTAGCATAGCAGACAATAATGCGAAATCCAGGAAGGGGAGGGGGAATGAATGCCAAATCTGAAGAAAACCGAAAAGCTAGTTCCCGTGGAGTGAGTCTAGTGCTTCCCTTTAACCTAGAAGCACTTAGTGAGCCTTCAACAATGTCCTTCCTAGCCTGTTGTTTGAGTTGACCGAAGGCGGCGGGTGGAGGGAACCAAAGACGTTGACGATCGATTCCTTCCAAAGGGAGTTGTTGCCGACCCTTACACCATAAAAATAAGACCAGTTTCCGATCGGACAAGAGAAGCAACTAGAGTTGACTTTTTTGTTAGACCGACACTCAAGACCCAGTTGCGAGAATAGCGTCTTACACTTTCCCAAAGACCAATACACAAGTGATTCGCCATAGTTTAATCGATTGAGGAGGACAGCCAATGACCGAGCTTGAGGTGGGAATAAAGAGAATCTTCTATAAAGAATCTTCCTTTTATCTCCGCAGAAGGCCTGATTTATGCTTATTATCAATCCTTGTGGGAGCTTACCCCTATGGCTTTAGCACGCCCTCCCTCTTCTAAGGATAAATACCCATACTATTGAACTATAGCTCCCCTCTACGAGATGAACTCAACAGAGAAGAGGGGAGGAGCGCATATTTCTTTTATATTAAAATAAAGAAAGCTTTTTTAGTTTCCTTGCAGCCAGTTACATGCGAGTCAGAAGCCCTTATAGCAAGTGCTAGATCTATTTATCCTATTGGGAGTGGAGCAAGAGTGGAATGAAGGAAAGAAAGCTGTCCTTATCTTCTCCTCCAGCCGCTACCTCCTCCCGACATGAAGGAATGCCCAATAATCCTTCGGGGGCTGGTATGTCCTTTCAGTTCTGGTATGGGGAAGGCCGATCAAAGAAAAGACTCCTATACTGCCTGGTGTTGATTCGGCAATTTGCGTCTAGTGGGGAGCTTTGTCATCTCAAAGAATAAGCGGATCTTAATATTAAAGTCGTGGATCTCTTGATGGCGGCTAGCTGCTTTCTGCTCTCCTTATTAGTTTAGTGCCAACTCTGCTAGGTATAGGTAGGGAGTCTTCTACAAGTCGCATTACTGGTCGATGACCTGATTTTGGAAGCAGTCGAGATGCCTTTGCTGCGGGAACCCTTCCTTGTATTCTTTTATTGTATTCGCTTCAATCGCCCATGATTGAGACAAAGGTAGATGAGAAGAAATTCTTTTTCTTTCATAGTCTGCTAATTTTCTTCTTCTCGCATCTCGTCGACACCATAGGTTGATTTACCTTACTAGTCATATGCCCTAAAGGTTTACTGTCTGGATGGTACTTTTCAACAGATAAGCGAATCGCGCTCAAGTGGTGGTTGACGAAATATCTAATCCTCCTTTTCCCTGTCTGGTGTGGCCTTAGATTCCGCTGTCCCTTTCCGCTTCACGCAATAGCACGCTCCGAAGCAAGCGGGCTTCGCCGGTAGTAGCCTCCTGAATTAGTCGACTAGCTTCTTTCCGGCAAAGCTTACCAATCCTACACTCCTTTCTTATATGTCTGGTGGAGCTATTCCCAGACAACCTGAGAGCTGAGTGAGGACCTTATTTGAGATGCTTTTTTCCTTCCAAAGCGAAATAATCACTCCTCTAGCTTATTGCGCTCGATCTACATCCTACCTAACTCGATGTTGCTTTTCTTCTTAGACACAGAAGGTTTTTGCTCTCGTATTGCGGGTTTTCCACTTCGTTCAGTTACATTAGGGCTTTATACAACTCTACATTGGTGATTAAGTTCCGCTTTAGTTGGTGTGAAATGAGCGGATTCTGGGATATGAGGTCTTGTCGGTATGGAACCTACCCTTTCGGAGTGAAGGATTGTCATCCTATAGCCGAGTTCTTTTAATTTGGTTTAGAGTCGAGTGATGAAGCTCATGATTCTGCCGTTAGTGAGAAGCAAGTAAACTCTATAGCCCTAAACTAAATGAGCATGTCAAGTTCGTTCAGCTTGAGGGATAAATTACGTGGCTGACCTGCCAGTCCATCAAATATCATAGTTTATCCTTAAAAGCAGGAGGTTCCTTGTGTGAAACTTAGATGTTGAAGCACGCACCCTTTCTTTATCTTGTGCTATGGGTAAGGAATCAAAGGCAAGGAGCCAACCCCAGTTCTTTTTAGGAAGCAACCTCTCCTCTCCCCTGTGGGTTCACCCCTGAGTCTAATGCCTGAACGGCCTTTTAAGCGCCTCTCACAGCGGACTCGACACCAATGGGGAGGGATTGGTCATCTTCTAGCTTACTCTGCTAGAACTATTGTGACTTCCATGCTACTAAGCTAATAAGATCGGGAGAAAAAGTTCTTAAAGAATGTTCATTTTATTTGATAAGTAATCAAGGAGCTATGTATATAGCACTCAGATGAGGCTTAGTGAAAAACTAAAGAGAACAGATTCAAGTTAAGTTAGCCCAGGGGTAATCCAGCTACAAATGAAAGAGTAAAGCGCATTATCTTCATTCCACTTCCAATTAGATGTGTTAGGCACAGTGAGATTTGCCAATCCTCTTAGAAATCAATTGAAAAAGAAAATCAAGAGTGCTTAGTGCTTGGTCCCAGATAGCAGCTCCTGATGAACTGCCCAGCTAGGCACGATCGCAGACAGACACAAATGGGGCGCCGCTTGCCTTAGTGAGCTCGAAAAAGAGGAAGGAAGGGGAGGACGCTTTTGCACAAGAACAAAGGTTGAGTCATAGGGGATTTCTTGAGGAAGGCCCACATATCATTCCGAGGGGTCCTCTCTCTTCCTCATTTTATTTCTTACTTATGGATTGCCTTAAGAAAAGCATCATTTCCTTCCTTTTGCTAGATTAAAAAAAATTCTACCGACCAAGCTGGTTCACCTCTAGAATTACGTATGTAAGTGTCTTCTTTCCTCCTCCTCTAGTAAAGAAAGGGCATCCTCAGACCAATAGAGCCTAGCCAGAGAGAGGACATTCCCCATGCTGCGGTTCGAAAAGGTCTCCCGAAGCAGGTCACCGGGAGCTAAGATAGGCCTGTGCTTGTCTAACTCAAGACAGATAGCGGAAATTCTATGAAGACAGATAGATATAGAAAGTGTTCAGCGAGTTCGAGGAATCGTAAGTCTCTGAGTGCAACTCCGAATAGCTATGCGATGGTTGTCGCAATCGTAGTAGCTCTGTTATTGTTTGATTTTTGGTTGTCTGATCACACTCGAAATATCATGAATATCCTTCGTCGTCTCTCTTCGATTTTTCAGAGATTTTTCAAGAGTTTGGTAGTACTTTTCATTGCTTCCTTTCTTATGAACTTTTTCTTTACTTGGACCTTTCCATTTCTCGATTCCCTCGATTGGCTGCTTTCTTTAATGGAGGACATACCTCTTTACGGCGGAGACGCTGGAAGGGGTGTTAGCTCTTCGACAGAACCAAGTCTTCCCGCAGCTGAAGAAGATCCAGGGGATCGGTCCGAGATCGAAAGAGCCTTGGATCAACTTGAATTGGCCAAGATTAAAGAACAAAAAGATCGCTTGGCCGAACAGATTAGCCCTCTGATTGAATCGGAGAAGGCACGACTAGTTAGAAGATTGTGGCACCGCAACTTGGGTGAACTTCCATCACCAAGTGAGATGGTCGAAATTATTATTAACCGCTTCGCCAGCAAAGCTTCCTATAATGCCAACAAACCCAATGTCCCCAGGGCGAATTTACGGCACTTGAGGGTTTGGTTGACACGAGCACAACAATCGGCGGAGCAGGATGGGAAGGGAAACATGAGTATAAAAAATCATATTTCTTCAATAATTGAAGGATATTTCAAGTAGAAGAGCTGACGTATTGTTTCACATTTGAATTTCTCTTACATTCTACGTTCCCGAAATGGATCCTATCAAATATTTCACATTTTCTATGATTATCTCTATTTCAGGTATTCGGGGAATCCTCCTTAATAGACGAAATATTCCTATTATGTCAATGCCAATTGAATCAATGTTATTAGCTGTGAATTCGAACTTTTTGGTATTTTCTGTTCCTTCGTATGATATGATGGGTCAATCATTTGCTTCATTGGTTCCAACGGTGGCAGCTGCGGAATCTGCTATTGGGTTAGCTATTTTCGTTATTACTTTCCGAGTCCGAGGGACTATTGCTGTAGAATCTATTAATAGCATTCAAGGTTAAAGATGACTCCTAGAGAGTTACCAAAATACGAAGTTCTCTTCTCCTTTCTTTCTCCTCTTTCTTTTTGATACTTGGTTGGCAGGGTCAGGGCCTTTCTCGCTGGGCGAGCGCATCCGATTCTAAAGTCCTTTCTTATTCTTAAACCACTTCCCGTTCAGTTGCTGAAAGATAGAGATCAGGCTTTCTAAATGAGATTGAGTTCCACGAATATGCAGGCTAGAAAGATGCTATTTGCTGCTATTCTATCTATTTGTGCATCAAGTTCGAAGAAGATCTCAATTTATAATGAAGAAATGATAGTAGCTCTATGTTTTATAGGCTTTATCATATTCAGTCGGAAGAGTTTAGGTAATACTTTCAAAGTGACTCTCGACGGGAGAATCCAGGCTATTCAGGAAGAATCGCAGCAATTCCCCAATCCTAACGAAGTAGTTCCTCCGGAATCCAATGAACAACAACGATTACTTAGGATCAGCTTGCGAATTTGTGGCACCGTAGTAGAATCATTACCAATGGCACGCTGTGCGCCTAAGTGCGAAAAGACAGTGCAAGCTTTGTTATGCCGAAACCTAAATGTTAAGTCAGCAACACTTCCAAATGCCACTTCTTCCCGTCGCATCCGTCTTCAGGACGATATAGCCATAAATATGCACGTCTTAGTGGGGAAAAGATTTTGCCCCCGGTGAAGCTCGAAAGCAGAAAGAGTCGAATTCATTCGAGAGAGCTTGGTGGTCTTAAGAATGGTTCGGGGGGGGGATTCTCTTAAGAATAAAGAATTAGAATAGAATCTAATTCATGTTCATGTTAACAGAAGAGCGGATCCAATACCAAGACGTTTAAGAGAAAAGGCTAGCCTTGTATATACGTTATTTTTGTTTATGTCAGAGGTGCCCAAAGCTAGAAGCAAGATTTCGAGTAGAATATTCAAAGCTTTTGAGTAAGTAAGATGGATGGATTTGGAAGCAAGTGAAAGAACTAGTTGCATAGATATAGATATAGAGAAAGTCCTTTCTCTTCAGAGGGTGATATTAGGGTTTTGAGATCGGTTCTGACGTCGAACAGGTTTTCGACCCAAAAAGCTCCACAGAGCTGTCGTATGCGGCTACTACGAGGCCCACGACTTTCTTGATCGCCTCATTCTTAAACCATGGGTTAAGATGTGGCTAAAGTCTCTCCGATGGTAGCGTATATTACGCTCGAGGTCTCTCGAGCCTCCTCTTGTACCAATGTCTCCGTTTTAGGGTTTAAGGAATAAGGTAATGAAATTCCGGTATGGACTTTTGTTGTTGTTACGACAGGCGGAGAGCAGTGCCCTATTGGTCTAATTCCTGCTTCCCCTTGGTATCGGTAAAGGGGCTGGTAAGCGCTTCCCGAATAGATTCCTTTCTCTTCCCCGGACACCGAACAAAGGGAACCCTGGCTTCACTTGTCGTAGTAAGACCACCCCTCTATAAGCTTTCCCTATCGCTTTTATGAACCTCTTTCCGCCTATTCTCTAGAGTTCAAGAACAGATTCTTGCCTATCCCTTATTTGTCCATTAAGTCCGTTTTCCGCTAAAGGCAGCATGAAAAGCACCTAAATTGTAATACGTAAGAGGAAGGACGACTAAGCAACTATGCTACTATTGGCACCCCAAACTAAAAACTACAACTGGAAATCCAACTTTAGGTGGTCATTATGATCAGAAACTCACTCTCTGGAGAATTTTATTGACCTCGCATATAACATGGGGAATCTGGTTAGCATCCATATTTAAGAATAAAAGAACAAAGACTTTACTGGACGGTATTCACGAGCAGATGACAAGCATGAGTGAAGAAGGGTCTTATGTTACCATTTTTGGTGGTAAAGAAGATGTTCTTGTTCTTCCATTCCCCAAACCCACTTCAGCTTTCAATAATGGGGTTGGTGTTCCATAGGCGAGAGGTGTAAGCACCGCGAGGTGTGAAGCCAGATCGTACTAAAGACAATGAAAAAATTTAGAAAATGAGAGATTTAAAAAAAATAAGTAAAAGCAGAATGAAAGACAGTCCTATATTGACAAGGACGAGCTTTTTCACGAAGAAAGCTTCGCGCCCAACTGCTTGTATATCGATCGGAAAGAAGCAGCTACAAATGCTATCAGTGGTTCTTCCTTCCTATCCCATCTATCTATAAGAGTTGTTTGATTCGCCCCCATCTTTAATAGGACTGGACTAAGTTCGGGCAGATCTCCGTCCCATTTCACGGATGCATCGCATTGAGAATTGACTCGTCGGATTAACCACTTAGACGGAGAGTTCCCCGTATTCCATTTCATTGGCAACTGAAATAGATCTAAACGGATTGCGCGGTACCCCGGACCGAAGAAATTGAAAAATGAATTGAAAAGAATATCAATATAAGGCCCAAATGTAACCTGTGCGGAGCAAGCCTACACTGGCCTGTAACTGCTTTCTCATTGGCTCCATTAGGGTTCGTAGTCTCATCTTGAAAAGGTTTTTTTCTTTCTCCGGATATACTCTCAACTTTCCCTGCTATCCTATCAACAGGTCAGTCAATATTAGTAGTGGAGGAAGAAGAGTAGTACCCTTTTTTCCAGTTAGTCTTAATAGTTTAATAATTCAACTAGTGGTCTTCTTGCCTAAAAACAGGAGTCAGCCCAACATGGGCAATGATAGACAGACCAAAGATTTACGCAGTCGTTGTGTGCTTTCTTTGTGCACCGGCACAGCAGAATTCGAAGCTGCTCGGCGTACTAGCCCTATAACGGAGTCAG
>ML251568.1:0-12696 GCA_005239495.1 Nicotiana undulata | reverse complement strand
TGTCGCTGGAGTGAAGATCCTCCCACCAGTTTAACAATTTGGGGTGGATATTAGCGACCATGCCTAATCTGGGGGTTTCGTGCCTCATTTCTGCAAAACAAAGAGGATTAGGCCCTTACCCCCACCGGACTCGACTATTTAACATCAATAATTAGCGAAGAGCATTTAGTTCCCCAAAAAAATGCACAGAACGTGAAGGAGTCCATTTGGGTTCCAGGGAAATCCAATGGACTTTGGACAAGGCTATCTTAAAGGCTATTGTGCAGACAACACATTATCCTGGCTAGGTTTGACCATGATGCATGCAACATTACAATAGAGTAATGTTTCTATACGGCTTTAGACTGGTACCCCTTGAGCGGACAACTCAAGGGGGAAGGCACGAAACTGTCGACTGCACCGCTGATCGACTAGTTTTACCGCAAATACGCCTTTCCGAATTTAGGGGGTAGTAATATTGGAATAGCACAACCACTCATTGTAAGTGTTGCTATAGGATTTTTGTTTGGCACGAGTGGAATATGAATGCGGAGCATGATATGCAATAAATAGTATTTAAACAAATAGGCATGTATTTTCACGTTGAGGAAAGCGGTAAAGAAAGAAAATACAATAGTTACAATGGAAAGCGGTAACAAAGTAAAAATGAAGATATGTCAGTTTCGTTTAGGCAAAATAAATACTTTGCGAAATTAAACAGTTAATAGCATATAACGGGGAATGGGAAAAGGTGCAAGCATTAAACAAAATTAAAAGGTCCAAATTCACAAAGCAACTTGTAATGGTAAAAGCCTAAGGAAATGTTCCCCAGCAGAGTCGCCATGTTGTCGCGCCCCCCTTTTTCCTCGCAGGGATTAGGTACGCGGAGATCGGGTTTCATGACATTCTGGACAACTCCTTAAAGGAAAAGGTTTAAGGAAGAGTCGCCACCTAACGAATTTATGGTGCGTTAGGGCACCTAACATAATTAACTCATAAACTAGTTTGCATTACCAGAGATTGGGTAAGGGCTTGAAGTTATCCTAAGGGGAAGGTGTTAGGCACCCCTCTAGATCCACAAATGTGGGTCCCAGCCAAGTACTTTTGTGAATTTGGACTGTAAACAAATGACAAGCAAGGCTCACGTAAGAGGGGATTTCAAGTAAATACTGAAATTATTAAAAGAAATTTAAAGAATGGCAAAGTAAAATCATTTGAATGAAAATGTCCTAGGTTTAAAGAAATATGGATCACATCAATGCAATACCCGGTATGTCACTCCTCGAAGAAGGGCTACACGTGGTATTAGCGCACCGATCATCATATCCATATTCTACCCTTCCCACCCCGCTAAGGTATTTAAAACGCGTGTGTTGGTCACGAAGATTATTGCGTGCTATTACCCGTCACATCCTATCAGACCTGGAGGGTATTTAGGACTACTATTCCTACAAGGCGAGTATCAGGCTGACTCCTAAGTTTGAAGGATAAAATTCTAAGCGACAATAAAAAAACAGTTAGGACATACAAATATGGGAATGAACATAAACAAGTACATGGCTCACATATCCCTCCACAAATTAGACACGTAAATAGCACGCCTCAAACACAAAGAAGTCTCAGATTTCAGAGCCTAAGGCAAGATTTCTAGGTGTGAATACAGCAACAGGACAGTCTCATTTTTAGAAGAGGTGTATAACCAGTTTTAGACTATTAAATCTAGTTCGTAATCAGATAAGCAATGTTCAGAAAATACTTACCAGTTTTAATATACATGGATACCTAAGGCTTGCCTAGGCGAGTGAAAAAATATTCCAATTGCTGTTTCTTAGAAAATAGACAGGATGAGTCTGTTTCGGGCTTAGTCGGGGTGAGAAACAACTGTTTAGATGTGCAGATCTTATGGAGCAAGTTATCTAAATGCAGGTGGGATGTTAAGCATGCAACCAGATTGGGTTTAAAAATACAGGAAACATTTTAGGCAGTTGGAATCTACTTTAGCAAGATTGCTTATTACACAGATGGTACATGGGTATGGTTTCACTAGATTAATGAACCTAGCGCATGATTTCTAGGCGTTTTTTGAGAGTACAGTTAACACAAGAGTCTGAATACATGTTGAAAACAAACAAATATTCCTAAAGTCATATGATTATTGTGAACCTAAACAGGATATCTAGATGTGAGGCATGAATATGCAAGAGATGATACTATTAACAACCATTTCATCTAGTTATTTAACTACAGACAAGATCACTATGTGAGAAGTAATTATAACAGGTATTTTTAGCATGATTTTTCTAAGTGAGTATGCATGTGATGAGATGCAAACATAAATATACCTAAGACATGATTTCTAATGCATGGTGGATATGTCCTAAGCAGGGTTTCTATTGCACACAGAGGTAAAGTAAATCCTAAGCATGTTTTATACCCAAAATTATACTAAACATGCAAAATCCCACCCATTTTCACTATCCAGCCCCAGAGTTGTTTTTACACTTAGTTATTACAGACCATTGTTGCACAAACTACACAAATGAATAAGAAAATTAAGAAGTTACACTATAGGGAGCTTAACAGTATGCCCAAGTACCAGATCCAACATGCTATATGCCATGGCCTTCAACCCAAGTGTGTCATGGTCTCTAAGGACCTCAGAAGATCCTGGACAGTGCTTCACCCCCAGGTACCCTATCCAAGGATGAGTAAGTGCAGTGTAGAGTGCCAGCCTTGTGTGTCAAAGTTCAATGGGTACTCAAGGTCCCCGAGGCAATGCTCACACGAAGGGGACTGAACCTAAAGTCTAAGAGTAGTGAGATGTGCTTGTAGTTTAAAAAGAGTTGAGTTTGAAAGTAGTTTGAAGTAACAGTTTTGAAATATAACTTCAGAGGAAAATGTAAGAATTTATGAAAACAGTTTGCAAAGGGAGATGTAGTGCAACCATAATTCAGCATATAGGGAGTTCAAGAAAACAAACACAAACAAGGATAGGGAGTTGGGGACAATTAATTCACATGCTAGCAGTAGAATAGAGTTACAAGTTCTTAAATAATTATCACATAGTTATCATAAAGCATCACAAAGTCACATATTAGGTATAGGGTCAGAATCATATAGTCTTTAGGTGTCATGGGGAGGGAACACAAGTCTGTAGCATGATAAGCTAAGTAGAGGATAAGAATAGACAAGAAACAGCAGTCATGTTGAGACAAGAAAAGGATGATCACATAGACAAACAAGCATGCTGACTCCATAGGGGTCAAACAGGGTTATAGTAGATCATACAAGGTAAAGCAGGAGACATATTATACTAAATGGGAAGGGGAAATCATAGAAGCATGCTAGTTACATGGTAGGCAGTAGAACCATAAGATAAAGCACAAAAGGAACAACAAGTAGATTAACATGAACTGAAACATAATATGTGGAGACACTATAAACTTAAATTAGGAACATACCAGTCAAGGGTATAGAACAACAAAGTGCCAACAGTAGTATGCAGAATAAGAGAACAACAGGATAGTAGTGTGCAAAAGTAAGAGAGAGCAACAAGGATTACTCAGTCTTGGCTTTCAGCCGACTGAGTAGTCAATAACTAATGTAAAGAGAAAGAAAGGATGTGTATGAAAACAAAGAGGATTCAGAACAATGTTAAGGTTCTGAGTTTGAGTATGCTTTAGTGATATGTAATGTATCAAATATGTTCGTCTGTGTTATGCAATGGAGGATAGAGTATTTATAATGCTAAAAATGAGTAAGTACACAAGGTAAGGAGTCCTAGCTTTAACACACGGATGGAAAGAATGTTCAATTAGTATTAATTAAGGACAAAGACTCCTTTAATTAAGAGGTCAAGTTCAAATGGTGCAATCATGGTGAAATAAGGAAAAGGAATCCATTATAAGACTGATTTTAGTAAATTAGGGCCAATGAAATCATATAGCATATAATAAAAGCCAAATACATAATGCTTTTAAACACAAAAAATGTAAATTGCACATAAATAAGGTAAAACTCAGTTTAGATTGGAAAATCAGTCACATAATCACGGGTGAGGCTGAAGGTCACAAAGAATCAATGTTGATTAAGGAAAACATCTTACCAATAAGGAAACAATTCAAAAAATTGAAGCATAATTATAGGAGATACACACAAACGCATAGATTCAAAAGAATGTCACAGCTTTGGCATAGAATCAGTGAAGTATTCAGGCAAATAATCAGACTTGATAATCAACAAGAATAACATAAAATTAGAGAACTCTAAGCAAGGAATCACAGAACAGTAGAGGGTTAAACCCCTCTTAGTAACGAGAATCATATGAATGGCTTTTACAGGAACACAAGCACACATAATCAAAACGGGCTAGAAGACTTAGGACTTTAGCATAATAACTCAGAGAGAAATGAGACATAAGCGAATCGTTCAACATACAGTAGAAATCACTAAAATTAGAAGTAAAAATCGTTTTGAAAAAGGGGTTAAGAAACCCTAAATTTCAAAATCGTTTAAAGATGGAATTTTTCGGAGAAAAATATAGAAATGTTTCACAACACTGTAGATCTAGGGTAGATCTTAAAAGAAAATTGAAATACAAATTAAGGTTTCGTGGAACCCAGAGAAGAGGAAAAACCTCAAAGATGGCACCGGCTTAGGCCGGAATGGTTGTGGATCTTACTCAGACGGCCAAGGAGGCCGGAAAAGTGGCAAGGGACCATGAGAAGGCAAAAGAATCTCTCTGAGCTCGGCTGAGGACCCCAAGGCATCACTGGACCGGTGAGAAGTTGGTGGATAACCAGAAGACGGNCGGAAAAATCGAAAGAGACCATAGGAAGGCAAAAGAACCGCTCCAAGCTCGCCTGAGGACCCCAAGGCATCACTGGACCGGTGAGAAGTAGGTCGATAACCAGGAGACGACGAAGAGCCATGGTTTCCGGTGAGAACCAGCCGGAGAAAGATGGATAAACCCTATCGGAAGGGGAGAAGCCATGGGAAGCTTCTAGAGAGAACCAGGAGATACAGAGTGAGAGAGATAGAGAGAGAAATGGTCTCGAAAGAATGAGACGGGAAGGGGGGGGGGTAGGTTAGGAGTTAATTTAGGAAAATTAATTTTGGGTCGTTGATCTATCTTGATCAACGACTTAGATAAATTAAGGGGTTGGGCCGGGTTATTATAGGANCGGTAAGGGGGGGGGGGGTAGGTTAGGAGTTAATTTAGGAAAATTAATTCTGGGTCGTTGATCTATCTTGATCAACGACTTAGATAAATTGAGGGGTTGGGACGGGTTATTATAGGATTTGGGTTAAAATTGTGGGTTTTGGGTCAGGTGGTTGGTTTTAAAATTGGCTATAATTTAAATAGAAATAGCTTGAATGTTAAATACCCAATTTAAATAGGATAAGTAATTAATTAAAATAGCTAATAATTGTAAAAAATGAAATTAAGACCAAATAAAGGAAATTAAGATGATTAGATAGTATAAAAATATAAAATGATCAATTATGGATTTTAAAATGGCATAAATGTATACTTGTGCTATTATTGCAAAAGTTGTTAAAATTAGCTAAATAATGCCAATGCTGGCTAATTTTGGAAGTAACCAAATCCTAGTAGAATTAAATAGGATTAAAAATAAGATGTTGAGTTGGAAAACATTTTGAAATTATTTATAATACGATTTATGTATAAGTATTGAATAAGAAATATCAGATAAATGGGAAAATAAATTGATAAAAATATGCGAAATTCATAGAAAAATGCCAGTCATTATAAAAGTGATTTTGAAGGTACATATGTTAGTTTGGAAATACTTTGAGTAAAAATTAGGTATCCGGATTGCTCCAATACTAACCCCTTTGAATTTTGCTGCTCCATCAAAGAATATCCTCCAACCGTCGTAGGATTCTGCAATGTCTTCTCCTACGAATGATACCTCTTCATCGGGAAAATATGTTTTTAGGGGTTCGTATTCTCCGTCCACAGGATTCTCAGCGAGCTGGTCAACTAGTGCCTGTCCTTTGACCGCTTTTTGAGTTATGTAAATACTGTTGAACTCACTCAGCAAGATTTTCCACTTGGCTAGCTTGCCAGTGGGCATGGGCTTCTGAAAGATGTACTTTAGTGGATCCATCCTTGATATGAGGTATGTGGTGTAGGCACATAAGTAGTGCCTTAGCTTCTGGGCGACCCAAGTCAATGCACAGCAAGTGCGTTCCAATAAAGAATACCGGGCCTCATACGGAGTGAACTTCTTGCTGAGGTAGTAGATCTCTTGTTCATTTCTACCTGTTTCGTCATGTTGCCCTAGAACGCAACCGAAAGCTTCATCCAGTATCGCAAGGTAGAGTAACAGAGGTCTACCTGGCTCAGGAGGTACCAAAACTGGCGGTGTTGACAAATACTCCTTGATTCTGTCAAAAGACTTTTGACAATCCTCGGTCCACTTGGTTGCCAATAACTTCCCAGCAGGAACCCCGAATGCACACTTCGCAGGGTTCAGTTTCAGAATGTATTTTCTTAACCTGTTGAAGAACTTCCTCAAATCTTCCATGTGATCATCAGCTTTCTTTGACTTGATAATAACGTCGTCCTCATACACCTCAATCTCTTTGTGAATCATGTCATGGAATATAGTAGTCATAGCCCTCATGTAGGTGGCCCCTGTATTATTCAGGCCGAATGGCATCATCTTGTAACAATATATTCCCCATGGCGTAACGAACGCTGTCTTCTCAGCATCTTCTTCATCCATCATAATTTGATGATAACCAGCGAAGCAATCTACGAATGACTGTAACTCATGTTTGGGGCAGTTGTCAATCAAAATGTGTATATTTGGCAAGGGGAAGTCGTCTTTCAGACTGGCCCGATTGGGATCCCGGTAGTCGACACAGATTCTGACCTTCCCGTCCTTCTTCGGCATAGGTACAATATTAGCTAACCATGTCGGGTACTCAACTACCCGGAGAACTTTGGCGTTGATCTGCTTGGTAACTTCTTCTTTGATTTTCAAACTCATGTCGGGTTTGAACTTTCTGAGCTTTTGCTTTACCGGTGGACACAGTGGATTGGTTGGCAGTTTGTGAGCCACAATAGATGTACTTAGACCAGTCATGTCATCATACGACCAGGCGAATATGTCCTCATATTCCCTTAGAAAGTCTACCTACTCTTTCTTTTCTGACGGCGACAAATGAATACTGATATGTGTTTCCTTGGCGTTCTCTGAATCCCCCAGATTGATAATTTTAGTCTCGTCCAGGTTGGACTTAGGTCTGTTCTCGAAGTTCATTATTTCCTTGACAATCTCGTCGGGTATATCATCTTCCTCTGTTTCAATGTCCGTTTGATGCGTTGTCTCATTGCAGGTCACAATCATCGGTTCATCAAGATAAGTAATAGTAATTTTGTATTTGATAAAGTAATAGGAGAAAATAGTAGCAAATAAATATGAGATTCATAAGAAGATTGGAAATGCTTTGATAAAATGAATAATTGTTTTTAACATTGAAGATCTTATTGCAGGAATTGAAAATGCAGAAAAGGAAAGAAATTCATTTAATAAACAGTAAATAGTGCTTGTTCATTAGCCTTGCTACCCCGAGGCTCGGCGGGCTTTGGTCGTACGGATGGACCAGTTCTTGAGAGGAGCTCCTCTGCTCACTGCCTGTATGGGAGGGCCTTCCTCCCCCTTTTCCTCGAGAACAACACAGCAATCCATGTACCCGTCGTCTAGAAACAAGTCCCTCATTGCCGCCAGTGCTTCTTCTTCATCGGACCAATAGATGATATCATCCTGCTGGAAAGTCTGCTCCAAATGAGGTATTGGCTGCTCCAAGGGGTAATAGTGACCGCGCCATGGGGGCGACTAGTTTTTGAATTCTTTCCATGTATACTCATACCCCAGACCGAAAGTAGTACCATGTTTCTTGAGTTTTATGGGTTTCGTGATCCCTTGGAGGTTCTTACCGAGCCCTTTGCCTTGATCATCTCCTCCCCAATTCAAGATGCTCTCGATCTTGCCAGCCCACTATTTGTCCTTGTCAACAGCATTGACCCGCTCGATATGGTGGTAGGTTCCTCCACTCAGCTTTCTTCTTCCATTGATCAGAGGAATAGTCTGACGGATGTAGATAGGGTTGCTACCATCGTTGTGAATGATTACCTCCTGATGGTTCCACTCGAACTTCACTGCCTGATGCAGCATTGACGCTACGGCCCCGGCAGCATGGATCCATGGCCGCCCTAACAGCAAATTGTATGATGTCAGGATATCTATCACCTGAAAGTCTACCTCGAACCAGGTTGGTCCCATCTGTAAGCATAGACTAATCTCTCCATGGTAGACCTTTAAGAACCATCGAAGGCCTTTACATTGATTGCTCCGTCCTTTATCTCATGTAGTCCCTTACCCAACTTCTTGAATGTTATCAACGAACATATGTTAAGACTGGACCCTCTGTCGACAAGAATCCTGGTTATGAAGTAATCCTCGCATTGCACAGTGATGTGCAGAGCCTTGTTATGTCCCAATCCCTCAGGTGGCAACTCGCTTTCGTGAAAAGTGATTTTGTGGCTTTCCAGTACTTGGCCTACCATGTTGGCCATTTCCCCGCTAGTGATGTTGTTCGGTACATAGGCTTCACTCAACACTTTTAACAAAGCATTTTTGTGCGTCTCAGAGTTCTGTAGCAGAGCGAGAATGGATATTTGTGCTGGTGTCTTGTTCAGTTGGTCGATGATCGAATATTCTTTAGCCTGTATCTTCCTCCAAAGATCATCTGAACCTGTCTCAATAAGGGGAGGCCAGTTGGCAGCCTGCTTGCTTGACTCGGCCAGATACTCAGGGGTATATACTCTACCAGTTCTTGTCATACCCTGTGTTGTGATGGCTTCTTCATACCCGCTTTTACTTTTCCTTCTCGCCTCAGCTGTATAATCCCAAGGGATAGCATTCGAATATAAAGGTGGTGCGGTTGACGTCACCACCGGTACTGGTGTGACTATCCTTACTTCAAATGGCACACGGGATTTGGGCGGCAAGACTGCAACCTCGAAGGGTGCGGGTGCCTTTGTCGGAGACATGAAATCAACCTCAATTGGCACTGGGGCCTTCGCCTTTGCCGGCGGTGCTGCTTTAAACTCGAGCGGGATAGACATATTCACCTCAGCATTCTCAAATAGTTGGATCTGGACTATGATCGGGTTGCGTGTAACTGCAGGTTTCTTTGGGTCATCGCCTTCTGCGATCAACCCGATTGACCCCTCGGGATCCCAACCATCTTCTATCTAAATCATATGGATACCTCCACCCTTATGGTCTGGTAAAGGGTTGTTACGAACATTCGGAGCGGATTCCTTTGCCACAATAATCTTGTTATCAATAAGGGTCTTTATCTTATCCTTCAAAGAGCGGCATTCATCGATGGTGTGTCCTTTCATGCCAGAATGGTATGCACAGGATTTGTTCGGGTTAACCCACTGAGAAGGGTTCTCAGGGGTGACAGTAGGGATAGGTGTGACATAACCAGCAACTTTGAGTTTTTCATACAGCTGGTCAAAGGGCTCGGCTATGGCAGTGTATTGTTTTGGAGGGCAACGATCAAAGTTAGGGTGAGGCCTAGGGAATTTTTGACGGGTAGGGGGAGACTGGTAGTGAGATGGCTGGGAGTTATAGGTGTTGTAGACGGGAGTGGGTTGGGAGTATTTGGGTGAAGTGGGTTGATATGTGGGTGGTGGAGCTTGGTATGTGGGTGGTGGAGTTTGGTATGAAGGTGAGGGTGCTTGGTAATTTGGAGCGGGTTGATATGTGAATTGAGGTGCGGGATAGACCTAGTATTTAGGCGGGGATTTGGCTTGTTGTGCAACCATCACGGCTCCCACATCCTTCTTTTTGGGCACACCACCGGACTGCAGAGCTTTATTAGTGGTCTGTAAAGCTTCAAAGTTAGTAACCATGCCATTCTTGATACCTTCTTCAATCTGCTATCCCAATTTGATAATGTCGGAGAACTTTTGACCCTCGACCATCATCAGTCGTTCGTAGTATTGCGGGTCCTGATCCCGAACAAAGAATTTGTTCATCTGTTCTTCCTCTAAAGCAGGACTGACTTTGGTAGCTTCCGACCTCCAACGAGTAGCATACTCGCAAAAGGTTTCTGTGGATTTCTTCCTCAAGTTCTGGATATAGAACACATCTGGTGCGTTCTCTGTGTTGAATCTAAACCTCTCCAGGAAGTCTGTTGCCATACCTACCCAGTTGGACCACTTCTTGGGGTCTTGGCTGATATACCAAGATAGCATCTCCCTTCAAACTCCTCATAAATAGCTTCATGCGGATCCTTTCATCTCTTCCTACGCCAACCAATTTGTCATAGTAGGTCCTCAAGTGGACCCTTGGATCACCAGTATCGTCAAACATCTTGAACTTTGGAGATTTGTATCCCTTGGGCAGTTCGACATCAGGCTGTATGCAGAGGTCTTCATAGTTCAGACCTTCGATCCCCTTGACTCCTTCAACACCATGGATTCGGCTAGTCAGCTTCCTAAGTTCCTCAGCCAGATTCTTGATAAGCAGGCTCATCAGACTCTAATGTATGTGTGACAGGTGGGGTGGAGTGAGTCACAGTCTCCACGTAGATGGGATTGTTGTAGGCAAGGAGATGATCTTTTGTGTGAGTCTGAGGTCCCGGGGGTGGAGGTGGAGTGTCGTGGCAAGTGTTGCACTGTGCTGGGAGGGTTTGGTTCTTTGGGGGAGTGGCGTAACGATGAAGTGCAGGGTGATTTGGCTGTTTTGGGATATTCTGTGGAGGTGTAGTGGTGACGTCAGGGACATTGAGGGAAAAAGACAGATTGGCCGGATTCCGGACCTGATCAAGTTCTTCTTGAAATCTCAGCAACTTTTGTTCCAGTGGTGATATGTTCTCATAAAAAACCTGAATACCCCGACCATCAGTGGCCCTCTACCCGTTCAACCCTATTCTCCTGTCTGGCGCCGATGGATTCTTCCATCTTACTTTTGCCTTTGTCTTTGCCCCTGGGATGACTAGGAGGAGGAGTAGGAGGAGGGCCCTTGGATCTTGTGCGATAGACTGATGATGCCAGAATGCACGAACTAACCTTTGGGGAGGGGAATAATAAATAAAGGAAAAAAAAAGGTAACGAAGTCACTGAGGGTTATAAAGAATATTGCGTTAATTTAAACACGTAATGCGAAAATGCAAAACGCATCCTAAGTTGGGAAACCTCTTTGTGCCTGAGGTAGTCCTAGCGACAAATTAATTTGGAGAACTTGGAATGCTAAATGCCTCACTTTATTGATGATAAAAACGACTCTAAATGTGCGAAAAATAAAAGTCACTAATGGCCAATGGCCTGATTATATCAAAGGAGACAAAATAAAAGACACCCCTATCTACTTGGTCCCAGAAGAACCTTCCCCAAATTCGGCATTCCTGCTCCCTTCGATCAACTTTCCGAACTCGCGAAGTCCCAACAGTAAGTAGGTCCTGGCTAGATATCCTCCTTCGGCTCCTTCAGCCTTTTTGCAGTCCTCGATCCTCTTGATGAACTTTTCCTCCAGCTCAACTATATCTCGCTCCAAGTACCCTAGCCTCTTGTTGGAGCGATAGCCATATCCTTCCATTCCTCAATCAACTTTTTGCTGGACTCATGTATCTGGTGATGATTATTCTCGCATTCACGGAGCCTCTTGCGTAGATTGTTGAATTTAACTTACGCTTCGGCCTTTTCATCTATGACCCGGTGACCCTGAGTGAATCCTGGCTCGAATCGACCCTCCATATCTTCTTCTAACCAGCTTAGATAGAAAGGAGTACAACCGGCATGATACCTGTCTGGCTCGATCGTGTCTTTCTCAAGTACAATCTTGCAATGCCATAAATGTTGGGCTTGGCATTTGTGAGGGGTGTCGTCATCCTGGAAGTCTACTCGAAGATGTCTCATCTTCTCAACCCTACGTATAACTTGCCTCCTCCCTGCTTGCCTCATAACTCGGAGAGGGACGTAAGGGCACGTTCCCCTCAGACCAATCAATATTAGAAATGAAGCGTCTTGGGATCGGATGATAAATTCATCCGTTGGGAATAATTCAAACATCCACTAAATCTGGTCCTCGGTCAAATTCCACAGTAACTCAACCCATCCCTCTGCATTTTCCGGCTGAGCTAACATGTCTGGAATATAGTTCATNATGTCTTGTCGGTAGTCACCCCTTTGCAGATGTTCAGTGAGCCAAAGTTGAAGTAATAAGTTGCAACCTTCAAAATGCTTTGCTCCCCGTTGACACATTTCTAAGGCTCGGTATATGTCTGCAATGATCATAGGCACAATGCTGAAGTCATGTCCGTTGATCCCTTCCATTAAAGTCTTAGTGACCATGGCCAACCTAGTATGAATCCTCTCCTTCTTTGTCGGGAACACCATTAAACCCAGAAAACAGACCATGAAAGCAAACACTCGGCGATGGATGTGCCCTAGAGAAGTGAGGGCAAACTCGTCCTTATAGGTGCAGTATGATTTGCTATGACCGAACCTTTCGTACAAGTAATCAAAAGGGATGTACGAATCCTTTAAACATACCAAGTCCGGATTTTTCTTCAGACCCAACATTTTGAGAAAACCTCGACCTATGCGATTCTCAGGCATCAGCAACCCTGGAGATTCCCAAGACAAACCGGCCAAACCTCCTATTT
>ML251567.1:0-11722 GCA_005239495.1 Nicotiana undulata | reverse complement strand
TTCCAGCACGTTCATACGATCAACTTCTGATTCCATGAATTCAATTAATGGTTCACCTTGTAACAAAGAAGCACGCCTAATAGGAATAGGGTCCACAACAGCAACTTGTTCATTAACAACAACAGTTTTTGACGCAGGCTTCACAGCTTTGGCATAATCCATGGTTTTTTGGGCTCGTTTGGGTTCGCTGGGGGCTGGGTTGTGATGGGCGGGGTCGCAGGGGTCAGCCCAGCCACTGGTGGTGGCTGGCCGCCGGATGTGGTGGCCATAATTGGGCGGAAATCAGCAACTTTTAGCTTTCTCTCTCTAAAAACGGAATTCTAGAGAGAAGGCAGAGAGAATTAGGGTTTGGTTGCTAGGCACCTTTTTAGTGGTACATTTGTATAAGTGTGTTTCTAGAGTTCAATAATCAGGTGGTATCTTTATTTACTTTTGGTTGAATAAAACTTTTCCTTTGACCAAAAGAAATTGTTTTTGATGTTCTTTTAAGACCTTAAAAAAATTCATTCCTTCCTAACGTTATCCTTTAATTTTAAACGAAAAGATGGATTTACAAATAACTCCATGTTAAAAGATTACAAATTTTGATGAAATAATGACAAATTTAACTATTTGAAAAAAAAAAAAAACAAGCTACAATATTATTCACATAATAGAATAATTAAAAAAATAAAAACTAAAATAAATAAATAAATAGAATAGAATAATTGAAAATATATGCGACCAAGCAATTGTTTTTGAAGTGCATATAACATAAGACCACAAAATACAGATTAACTGCTGCGTGTAATATATAGTTTGTTAGACATTTTTATAGCCGCTTGATAGGCAATATAATTGTAACGTCCTTCCTTTAACGGCGTGTTTGATATCGAGAAAAATATGCCCCATCATTCATGTTTGCTTAGTAAATAAGTGATTCTTTATTTATTTTCTAGTTTTTAGGTAGTTAAAATTTTCAATGTTCAGTGACTAAAATATTTTTCACTCTTTCTTGTGAGGAAACTAAAAATAGTTTCCTAACAATATTACAAAAAAATCCCTGTCTTAGTTTTTTTTTTGGTTTTGAAAATATATATACAAAATTCAAAAGAGAAATTAACTAATTTTCTATTAAAAGTGACTATATTCTGAATGGCACTAATTTTGGTAAAATTGATAGGTGTCTACCGCCGGTGGTTTGAGTATGAAAATTAACTTTCCTGGGCAATGGGCATGCCAAGGAAGTTATTTTCAGCTTATTAAGAAAGAGTAATCTTGAAAAATAATATTTTTCAAATATTTTGCCCAACCTATAATATGAAAGGAAGATATTATCGTAGGTAGAACTTTTAACGGTTAGCTCCTAGATGTAGATCGTCCAAATTACTCATTAACTCTTTTTATTTTTGGTTCCCCATTGTCTTACGTCATTAAACTATAATGATGAGGAAAAACAAAGATTAATGCAATAATGCTTGAGTGGATTACATTACATTAGATCCTTATTATGGCGCGCAGTGCACTTGTGTGATACAACTAGTAGAACAACGCAAGCGCGTGCATTTATATAATAGAAAATTCCTTCCACGGGTTCAGCATTCGCCCTAGTTTTTAGGGATAGTTTTTTATCAATAAATTTAATAAATGGGAACCTTAATTAGTTAGATGTCTTGCGCGGAAGAGAATGATATTAGTTCATCGAATCAACATACAAAGATGATATGCATCACAGATCATTATTATAAATGCCACGTATAAGGGTCTATAATGTCTATGCATGAAAAAGATCCGCTCCAACAAATCGACACTCCCCAAGTGTCCAACAAATCTACACACACATGACCCAAGATATAATGGGTGATCACCTTACTCTAGAGGGATGTATCAAAATTGATATGATGCATGAAAAACTCACGTGCTCATAATAATAATGTTGCAATGATAACTCACATGCCTTAAACATACCAAACACACTGACAACTTATGTGCCTCAATCCCAGTCCATAAGAGAGTCCCCAATACAAAATGTATAGATATGCGCCATAAATAATAGAAAGGAGATGTATGGACATGAGAGATATACATACAAAGATGTAGGCAAATGAATAATATGACTACGAATGAAATGGGTAGAACAGATGCCAGGAATAATTTCTAGCGTAAACAAAGATAGACCACATAGTCATACAAGAGAGATAACAAGTCATAAATAACATATGATGCCAAATCACGACATATAATAGCCTAAAAATCTCGTCGAGCATGAATAGCCCATGCGCTCATATATATACGCTTGACATCACGCATACAATGCTCCCAAAATATAGCAAATAATCAAATAAGATCAATTTTCTAAGGTAGATTCCTTCAAGCAAAGGCTAGTCAAGATATTTGCCGTTGAAAGCCAAATAAGACGTTCAAAATCGCCTTTTCTTTAGAAATTACCTCCAACTGGCTTAAATCTAACCCAATAACGCTCAATAAAGTCAAATATTATAGAAATTAATTACAAATAATAAAGCTTCAATCTTTAATCTATTCCCACAAAGTCAACACAAGTCTACTCGGAGCCACGTGGTCAAAATCCCAGTCTAGTGGTAGATCCCGTTTACCTATAATCCCACGACTCAAAACATGTGTTTATTTTTCAAATCGAAGTTTAAATCGATGCTCAAAACATCAATATACCCTCTCTTGAGTTGTAGACTAAAATCCCAATTTTCAATTTAGAATTCTATATTTTAGGAGTAATAACTCATGGAGAATTAATATATATGTTCAAATCCAAGTGAAAATTACTTACCTCCAATAATGTAGTAAAATAACTCTTCAAATTCTTATCTTCTCGTTCACCAATACTCAAAATATTAAAACTAGCAAAATCCCAAAATTCAGGACATAAATTATCCTTAGATCCAAATACTCTTTGCGAACGCGGCCCCAGCCTCGCGTTCACAAAGCAAGAAAACTCTGTTGTTGAGATCCTTCAGCACGAACATGACATGAGTCACACGAACGCAAATGCCATTTGTCTCACCTATTCGGGAACGCGACCATCTCATTCGTGAACGCGAATGCCAATGACCCAACCCTTTCTACAAACACGAATCCACTTTAGCAAATGTGAAGGCCCAAACATCCAGCCCAATCTTCTGTTTCGCGAACGCGGGCCGAGCTCCACGATCGCGAAGCACATGAAACACCAGCAATATCATCCATCTCAATCATACTCCGGGTGGTTCGTACTCACCCATGCCTCTCGAAACCCCATCAAAACATTCCAAAAAGTCCATAAACACTACTCGGACCTATCCAAAGTCTCAAAATACATTCGGAATCATCTTATCTATGAATTAAAGGCCACACCACACATAAAATTTTCTTAAGTTCATAAACTTCTAAACTTCCAACGAAGCGTCTGATTCATACATAGGGACTTTGGATTACAACCAATATTTGCATATAAGTTCCATTCAATAAAATGAACCTATACCTAGTCTTGTAACAATAATCAGAACCCGATAACACCAAAGTTAACCAGCGGTCAAACTGAAGAACTCTATAGTTCTTCAAATTTACAACTTTCGGAAAATATAGTCAAATTCTTCTATAAGCATCCAAAACCAAATCCGAGCATGCGGCCAAGTCCAAAATTACCATATGAACCTATTGGAACCTTCAAATCACTAGTTCGAAATCATTTAACAAAAGTCAAAACTCTTACAACTTAATGCTTCTAAAATTAAACTAAGTGTTCCAAATCACCCCCGAACCCCATGAAGACCAAAGCATCCATTCCCCAAAGTCAAAAATTATCAAATAAAAATATGGTACGCATCAAATAAGGAAGCAGGGTTCTAATACTCAAAACAATCGGCTGAGTCGTTACACTACCCACCACTTAAATAAATGTTCGTCCTAGAACACGTTTATAAACATACATAAGCTTCTAAAATGGTGTGGATATCTTTTTTGCATATATGAATCGATCTCCCAAGTAGCCTCTTCGCTCGGTTGGACTCTCCAAAGCACCTTCATCGATGTGATATCCTTAGACCTGAGCTTTTGAACCTTCATATCCACAATGGCCATCGGCTCCTTTTCGTAAGCAAAATTCTCATATATCTGCATTGTAGTGAAGTCCAAATCATGTGAGTTGTCTTCATTATACCTATGAAGCATGGAAAAATGAAATATCGTATGAAATCTAAAAAGAATATGAGGCAAATCAAGCCTATAAGAAACCTCGCCAACTGTCTCCAACACCTCAAATGAACCAATGAACCTCAGACTCAACTTTTCCTTCTTCCCAAATCTCATCACTTCCTTCATAGGTGAAACTTTCAAAGGTACCTTCTCACCCTTCATAATGCAGCATCACAGACCTTGTTATTCCCATAATTCTTCTGCCTTGATTGTGCCATACACAGTCACTCCGGAATCAATTTCACCTTCTCCAAAACATCACGAACCAGATCAATATCGAACAACCTAGCCTCGTTAGGAACAAACCAAAAAATAGGAGATAGAAAATGCCCATACAAGGCCTCATACAGAGTCATCTGAATATTGGACTAGTTACTATTTTTTTAAGAAAACTCCGCCAATGATGGAAACTAGTCCCAATCACCTCATAAATCAATAACACAAGCCCTCAACATATCCGTAACGATCTAAATAGTCTGCTTAGACTGACCATTTGATTGTGGGTGAAAAGTTATGCTTAACTCCACCTGTGTTCCTAACTCACGCTAAATAGCTCTCTCGAAGTGCAAAGTGAACTCAGTGCCCCGCTCTGAAATGACAGAAATTGGTACACCATACAACCGAACAATATCTCTAGTGTAGATTTGAGCCAACTTCTTTAAAGTGTAAGAAGTCGTCACCAAAATGAAATGTAAAGACTTAGTCAATCTATCAACAATGACCCAAATGGAATTAGACTTCTTCAAAGTCCGTGGCAGTTCCACCAACAATGTTCATATTGTGCGCTCCCACTTTCATTTCAGTATAATCAACCTTTGATTCAAACCACCTCGGTTTTTATGTTCATACTTCACATGTTGGTAATTCAAACACCGTGAAACATTCCCAACAATATCCTTTTTCATCTTTATTCATCAATATTGTGCCTTGAACTGTGAGCCTTCTCGAGAATCAACTCCCTCAAACTATCAACATTTAGGAACACAATCCGACCCTAAAGCTTCAATATACTATTATCTCCAATAACCATTTTCTTGGCACCAACAAATACGAGTCATCACATACGGGCCATATTGCACCCATACAATGGCGACTATGCAACAACACAAGCAAGAACTCTACTAGACTCATAAATATTCAATCTCACAAATCTATTGGCCAAATCCTGAACATTCATAACGAAAGGCCTCTCTTCAACTAGAATAAATTCCAAACTCCCCACTCTCTGCTTTTCTACTCATGGCATCTGCCACCATATTTGCGTTACCCGGATACTGGATGGTGATACCATAATCCTTCAACAACTCCAACCACTCTTCAGCTTCAAATCAAAATTCTATTGCTTGAACAAGTGACGAAGACTCCGATTATCAATGTAAACCTCACATGACACAATGTACACGTAATGCCCCAAATCTTAGTGCATGTACAATATCTTCCAACACTAAATCATAAACTGAAAAGTTCTTCTTAGGAGGCCTCAACTTACATGAATCATAAACAATCACCCTACCCTCCTGCATCACCACTTCCCAAGGCCAATGTAAGAAGCATCATAGTACACGATGTATAACCCGGAATCCGAGGGCAACACTAATACTTGAGCTACCATCAAAGAATTCTTGAGCTTTTGATAGCTCTCCTCACACTCGTCGGACCATCTGAAATGAACGCCCTTCTGGTCAACTTAGTCAATGGGACTGGAAGGGATAAAAATCTCTTGACGAAATAACAATAGTAGCCTGCCAAACCCAAGAAACTCCTAATCTTTGTAGCAGTAGTAGGTTTAGTCCTACTTTGAACCACCTCAATATTCTTAGGGTCAACCTTAATACCATCAGTAGACACAACATGACGCAAGAGTAGAATAAAATCTAGCTAAATCACACTCAAAAAGCTTGACATAAAGTTTTCGATCCTTCAATATTTGAAGTACTAATTTAAAGAGCTGCTCATTCTCCTCTCTACGACGAGAGTAAACCAAGATGTCATCAATGAAGGTAATTACAAAAGAATCTAAATAAGACTTGAATACCATGTCCATCAAATCCATGAATATCGGTGGAGCATCTGTCAAACCAAATGACATCACCAATAACTCATAATGATCATAACGAGTACTAAAAATAATCCTCGGGATATCTCAGGCCCTAATCTTTAACTGATAATAACCCGATTGTAAGTCTATCTTAGAGTATACCTTAACGCCCTGAAGATGATAAAAAAAATCATCGATATTAGGCAATAAATACTTGTTCTTGATGAAAACCTTGTTCAACTGCCTGTAATTTATACATATCCCATGCATTCTTCCAAGTCACTGATAGTAGCTGCAATATGATGAGACACAGATATGAACCGGGAAAAGAATTGGGAGCATCTTTGCAGGAAATTATGGAACCTAGTATTCCTTTTGACAAGAAAGGTACTTTTGGCTCGAGCTTCAAACAAATACAACCTGTAATAGACAGATCCAAGCCCCCAAGAAGAATGGTTGGACTTTGTCAAAACCAATTCCTCACATTTTCTCCCTTTTGTCAAGCCGCGATTTGAAAAAGCCAGGACCCTTCTACTCAAGATAACATAGAGCAATATGCCAGGTCAAGAGATACTCTATGGGGTCAATATGGTTCAAGTCGGTGAGAACTCTAGCCATGCAAGTGTGCATTTGAATTGTCAAGATATCTGACTCAAGAATTGGGAAGCAAGTCCTCTCCCTACAAGGAAGAGGTCTTGGTAGTCTGTTTTGCTTTTGTTTTTAGAGTTGGATTATTCTTAGGGTTGTAATCCAGATATTTTAGTCAAATGAAATATTCTCGCCAAGTCAGATGAAAGTGCAAGTAGGATCATATCATATTCCAAGTCAATAAAAGGCAAATGAAAATGTGTCACGTGTACAAATAACATATTCTAACCAATCAAGTATAGTATTGGCACTGCTTCAATCTCATTGGCTAAAAGAGAATTTATTCTCATCACAACTCTTATCTCCCACAATTATAAATAGGATTCACATAATTTTACAAAAAAAGACCAGAATTTCTAACAAAAATCAAGTGAAAGCTCATGGATCAATGATTACAAATTTATCAACAAGCAACAAGTTTTCAAGCGTTTCTACACAAGTTTCATACTCGAAGAACAAGAACGAAAGCAAATCAAATACTGGGCATTAAAGATCATAGTCATTTGTTTGTGAGATAATAATTGTTCGCGGTGACCATGAAAGCATGCATGACAAATAAGTCAAATCGACATTCAAGTTCAAGATTACAATTTGGATATCAAGCTTTAACAAATTGAATTTAAACTCAAATCAAGATCAAATCCATCATAATTCAAGATCAAGCTAGAATTAGAGGAATTATAAAGGTTGAAGAAATAATGTTATTTAGATATATAACATATTACACTTGTTATAATATTTCTAGCACTAATTATTTTTCTTGACGATCATTTACTATCTAGAATTTTTTGGCACGTTTGGTGGACAATCTCTACCTCTCATCTCATTTTTTTAGCTCTCAATGTTCAAGAACATAAAAATGGATAAAAATCAGATCAACTCTTAGTTAACTTTCTCTAAAGAGGCCGATTCTAAGTTCTCTATTCATGTTAAAAGCATCTTCAATTTTACGATGGAAAACCTTGGACAGTGGTGAGACAAAAAGCACTCCAAGGACAGTCTGCATAATCTCTGTTTTTGACTCATTGTCCTCAAAAGTAGAAAGATCCTTTACCAACTCATTAGGAGAAAGAAGCAACAATGTTGAAATGGTTGAGAAGACCCTAGCTCTACTTAGTCTCTTTGTATTACCATGAAGATAAAGGATGGTACATCGAATGATTGATATTCTCCACTTATACCGCATGACATGAGCCAGTCAAAGACCAATTTATGCAACATCAATTTGTGTGACAATCCAAGATATTATACATCATTTATGATAACCATACTGTTAGATCTAAGTTTCAACGTCGAAAAATAATATTCTCTTATTATAGGTACCCATGCTCAAACAGTATTCCAGAAGAAAAGCAAAGCGTAAAGAAAGGAGTGTCCAAGGAAGCAACCCATGATATTTAAGGAAGGAAATTTCAAATCGGTCGAATATCATATCTTATAGACGACCACCTAAGGAAGCAATTCATCAGTAACAAAGAAGGAAGGTCCATATCAAAAGAAGATCATTGAGCCTAAAACTCCGGTAGGATTATCAATCTAGGTATCAAAAGAAGATCGTGTTATGCCGGAAGATCCGCACAACTATCAAATCGCGTCAATGTAGGAAAGCATTTACTCTACGATGATTCAAGGATTAGCCACTGAGGAGCTCCACACTTATTCTTGTAAAGTATCATCAATAAAGATTTATTCCCAGTACCAATTCCTTTGGGTTGACACTCTCTCACAAGAATCAAAGCATACCTCCTCTCAAGTTATATTTATAGTCGGTGACCAAGAAGATCAAAACTTACTTTTGTCTAACCAACCTCAAGCTCATTTTTCATACTTTTCATAAGCATTATATTTCAACTTGACTTACCATGTAACAATCAGAGAGAGAAAAAAGAAAGAAATATTAGTGAGGCATTGTATCTAAAGAATTGAGGGCTACCTAGCATATGAAATCAATTGGCATGAATAAGAATCTGTCCAAGACACTTGTACTCGAGACACCAAGGATATTTAAAGATATATAACCCTTGCAACACAAGGGGACTGAAATATGATTCACATTGAATTCAAATCAGTATTAAATATCATGTGTCATTTAATCTTAAGCATTTTCTATTATGCATCTCTATCAGTTTTACTTATCTGAAATTTCTATGTTGACTAACTGGTAAATTAGTCTACTAATAACCAAAAATAAAAAAGGTAAATAATTCACCCCTTCTCTTTAGACTTTCACATACAAGCGTTAGTGATCAATGAGTCATCCATGGAGGAGCAGCTAGCAAAAAAAGTAATTAAAGGCTTGACCAAGTATATGTAAAATCAAGATGCTCAATTGATAAGTTGATAAACAAGATGGAAGGCCTAACGGAAGGAGAATCCAAACACGCACCTCAGAAACATCTAAAATCCAAGAGATTTATGCCCCCCCCCCCCCCCCCCCCCCCAAGACCAGTAGTACTCGCCTAGGAAATTTGTGTCTCTGCTGAAGCAGTGATTCCAATCAATCGACTAAAGCATGGACCCATGTTTCTTCATTATGCGTGGGATTTCGGGATGTTTTATTAACCTTTTTTTGGAATACATTTTGACCTTTTCACTATCTCCTGAAGTATCAATAGGTGTTGCTACTTTAACATATCATTAATAGTCATGGGTGATTCGGCGATATAACATATGTCTAGGAAAGCAGTTGATTTGAAAATAGGTAGATTTGAGTAGAAAGGAAAGATTAAAAAATTATTATTATTTCAACTTGAATTCACAGGTCGACCATTAGACACCATGAGGGTGTCGAGTGTAACTGTGGGTACAATGTTATACATTAAATCGCACCTATTTCAAGAATAATGGATCAAATAACTAGCGACTGGAATTGAGAATGATATTCGGGTAGAGAGAGTAGTAAGACTCTCATGTTAGTATTGAATTCCTTATTCCCTGATGATTGGATTTCTTCATGAAACTCCTGTATAAGCCTAATACGTTAGCAATCTTATAGCTCTTGATGCTCGCAGATCACATAAATTACTTGTGAGTATAAACAACATGTGTTATGTCATGGGCGGCTTTCCATCCATGCCCCATGACCCCTTGGACGCGCCCCGTGGCGTCCTAGCAAGCCTCCCAACGCCTAGCGCCACGGACGGCCCCGTGGTCTTGGCCGCTCCAAGTGACAAGCGCGCAGGTGCCTCTGTCGCCCCACCAATTTCCCTCGCTAGCGCCCAGCCGCAAGCAGCTGCCAACAGCGTCGCGCGCACAAACAATGTCGCGCGCGCAGATCATGATGCCGGAGACAAAGTTGCTGCCAACGGACCTGTTTCTACCTTTGTAGAAAACTAAGTCCTTTTCTTTGTAATTATAGACTAGCTTTATTCCATGTACTTCCATTATGTTTCTCTAGCGTAGTTTAGTCTACTCATGTAACTTGGGTTTATTTTTTTAAAAGCATTATTAGGGGGTATCAAGCATTCAAAACTTTCAAGCAAGCAAATCCCTGTATTGGTGTCTCTACCCCTCGACACCGCATTTCCAATAATTTTGTAATAGATTTCATTATTGCAATCCAGCTTTCATCATTTCAAACATTATTACTGTTCTCTCAATTGTTGGCATTGGTTTTCCCACACGGCACTGACAATCTAGTCTAGCGTGTGGCGGGGACCTCATTTGGCGGACAGCAACCACCCTGACATTGGTTGCTTAGCCTTACGTCGCCCTTCCAAAGCATCTCAGGAAGGCGCCGCGTAACAGTTGGTATCAGAGCCTAGGCTCGACATCGGACGAGGGAACGCATTGGCATCACCACCATTTCTGACCATGGTGAATCAAGGGGACCGCATTGCGGCCATTGAGGAGACGGTTGACGTACTACGACCCATTGTAGATACGGTACCGGAACTGAAAACCAACCTATGACCTGGACCGCAGGATGGCCCAGGCCGAAGTTGACATCGGAAACATGAGCCGGAACTCTGAAGGAGACCGGAAAACGGCAGCTACTGAGGCAGCCAAATTTTTGATAAATTCGAGGGCCTCCAACAAGAGCGCGCCGAGAATTTAGCCCACAGGTCACAGGACGCAGACAGGATGACTTCCATGTAGCAATCTATCGACAACTTGACAAACCAGCTCAACGTTGTCAATGCTGCTCTACAGGGCTTACTTCGAGGCGGTGGAAATCAAATCGGGGGCGCTGTGAACCCCGCTCCCTTGGCACAGAAGCTGAAAATTCCTGAGCCAAAGTCATACAGTGGGGCTAGGAATGCCAAAGAAGTGGAAAATTTCATTTTCGACATCGAGCAGTATTTCGATGCCGTGGGAGGCCTAGAAGAAGCTAAGAAGGTAGCAACTGCTGCCATGTATCTTCAGGGTGATGCTAAGCTTTGGTGGCGAGTGAAGTACGAAGCCATCATGGCCGGCGAGGATGCTCTGGAGACATGGACGGAGCTNCGCCAGACCAAATCAGTGCGGGACTACGTGCGAGAATTCTCTGCACTCATGCTAAACATTCGCGACATGGGGGGTACAAGGACAAACTCTTCACTTTCCTGGAAGGGTTGAAACCTTATGCCCGCAAGGAGCTGCAAAGACAGAGGGTGGATACCCTTCCCAAGGCAATCCAAGTAGCGGAATGCCTTGGGGACTACCAGATGGAGACTCGGAAGGATAAGCCGTAGGCGCCCGTCCGAATGGGTTACAAAGGAGGCCAACCTACCAATGGTGGCCCCAGCAGAAGTGGGGGAGACCGGAGCACAGGCAAAGTTAAGGCTCCTTCCTCAGGCAGCAATTGTGCTGCATCAAACAACAATGACCGGGGAAGAAAGCCACCCTCAGGGTGCCAGCATTGCGGCG
>ML251566.1:0-35080 GCA_005239495.1 Nicotiana undulata | reverse complement strand
GTTTAGTTCTAATGCAACTCTTCCTTGGTGAAAGAGTTTGTGTTTATCTCAACTTCCTTGATTTTTTATTTCTGTCATTGCTGAACTCGAACTCTAACCTCTTATCAATTTGCAACCTTTTTGCATTAGGAGACAACCTCTTAGTTCATGGATAATTCACAATCATATTTATCTCCTGTGCATAGACGGTTCTTGTGCCAATGGGTCTGTTCAAGTATGTGTGCTCTGATGGACCTGGTTCAACTGGGTAGACATTTGTCAATCTTCAAAACATGCAGTGACTTGGGTCAACAAATTCGCCCTTTTTGATGATGACAAACTTTGTGCTTAACCCTGTTTACACTTCAAACACTTTGTATGGTATTAAGCTTTTATCACAGAGAGACCAGGTTCATTAGGTTATAAATATCACAACAGTTTGAAATTTGAAAAGCATATCTCTTCCCCTTTTTGGCATCATCGAAAAGTTGCAAAATGATAAACTTACCAGAGTTTGTTAATAATTACTCATGGCCATTGAGGCAACTGCAGGTGCAAAACATGATTAATCATCAAAAGAAACCAATAAAATGTAAGCTATATAAGAAACTGAGATGAAGTCAATTAACTAAAATAACAGAATTCATTGATTAGAACGTAATTCAAGCACTATACACAACAAGAACTAAAAAAGTCATAACCATGAGCAAAACATAACAAAAACAAAAACAGAACAAATTCCGAACTGGGCAATGAAGGGTTTTTGGTGGGTCTGGACATCGTAAGGTTGGGTTCTTGGCTTGAAGGAGAGAAAGCATTTTTTGAATAACACCTTCATTTTTCTCCTTCTCCTTGACTAGTTCAACTCTGAGAGCATCCCGCTCAGCTTCCACCTCATGAAGGCGAGATTTCAATCTAAGGATCTCCGCATCCTTTATCTCTCCTTCTTGCACCAATGACCTGACTTTGCTATTGACTGGATGCTTCCCAGATGAACCAGGTTCATCCTCAGGAACATTGACAAGAAAATCACATGTCAGCAAAGTGTTCTTCCCAAAAAAATACTTAGCATTAGCCATCTCAGGTTTCTTCACAGGAACCTCAAAGTGGGGAAGCACAGCCGTCAGGATAAAGCCATATGGAATAGCGTGTGGTTTGGTTCCATTTACAACTCTGTACAAGAGTTGAATGATGAACTCTTGTCACGCCCTAAAACCGAGGGACGAGACCGGTGCCTAACCGGATGAACGCAGTCAAGCGGACCTAGATTGCCTTTCCTACCCAACGTATTATCCCGTCTTCATAACGTACATTATTCCATACGAGTTAGCCAATATAGATTCAAAGTACACTTTACAACATAATTCCATTTTTCCTCTTTTAGTTTTCAACAATGTATACTCCAAAATATATAAGTTACATACAACATTTCTGATTTGCGATCAACAAGTACGAGTGAGTACAACTACCGCCCAAAATATACATATACATATACATATACAACCCACACAGTGTCTACGGAGCCTCTAAGAGTTCTTAGGAGTTTTACATAAATTGCCGGCAACAAGGCCCCGGCTATACCTTTACAACATAAGCAAACGAGGATAGTATAATCCACACTCAGCCCCGAGAGGAAGAGGGGCTCACCAAAACTGCTGAAGAGATGAAGAGGAGGCACCACTAACGGCAGGCTGAGCTACCTGCTATAGAACCACCTACATCCATATAAAAGATGTAGCGCCCCCGGCAAAAAGGGACGTTAGTACTGTGGAATAGTACTAGTATGTATGAACAAACTTTACCCTAAGTACAATAAAGCAATACACATATAAGAGACAGTTGATGGAACCAACAAGTATTGCACAGAAACAGAAACAACCAAAATCAAGAGTTTCACAGATTCTCCTTTCAACACCACCATATTCAAGAGTTTCACAGATTCTCATTTCAACACCACCATATTCAAGAGTTTCAGAGATTCTCATTTCAATACAACCACTTTCCACCCTTATTACCTCGTCCACCCTTATTATCTCGCCCACCCTTATTACCTCGTATACCCTTTTTCATAACAACCAACAATTAAACCACAAGGATCTTCATTACAAGGAACACAAGTTCATATCAACAATCCGCTATGTGGACTCAAGGCACAATGATTCTCACCAAGCAGTAATTCATGTACACGGTGTTGCCATAATCGTTCAACTCAATTACATCATTTCACAATACCCTTTTTCATTACTTACCATGCACGGTTTTTAGCCATTATATACATTCCCACACTTGGGCACATTAACATTCTTTCATTCATTAACACATACTTTCATATTGATACCCTCGAGCATTTACGAGCTTTGCACATAATAAGATAGGCACAACAAACCACTTTTCATAATCTCACTAGCATAATAGTCAACAAGAAATTCAGGGAGTGAAGTATTACGCCTCAACACAATTGGACAGTCAATTCACATATTCTCAAACAAAGTACACATACCGTATGCTCGGACACCAACAAGAGGATTCTACAAAGGTTAAAGTTAGCCATACATACCTGGAGTCGAAGTTCCCTTCTAATTCCTATTCCCAAATCACCGGACCGTCAAACAACGTTAATCTAATTCATAATGTAACACATTCATCTTAGAATTGGGAATCATGAACACAATTCGAACTCGCCTAGGCATTTATCGAATGCTATGAGACCCCTCAGATTACCAACCCCCTCTTTGTGATTATTTACTCTAACCCACTTCCCTTTACTAGATTGTGACAATAAATGAACATGCATGCAATGTTCTTCACTTTCATCTTCAAAAACAAATTGGGGAGTTCTACTATTAACCAAAATTCTTAAAATTTAAGGGAAATGGGGTGGGGACTTACCTGTTAGAATGAAGAAGAAGATTACTCGAAATTCCCAGGCTTGAGTGATTTTGGAAAAATTAAATTGATGAAGAAGGAACTTTCTCTCTCAAGAACGCTCTCTCCCGTCTCTCTATTTTGTTCATAAATTCCTTAAAAATGAAGGGGAGAGGTGTTTTATTAAACAAGGGGCCGAGTTTTAAACTTAGAAAATAGGAGCCCGACATAGAAATGCGATCAGGAATGCGATCACATTCCTGCTATGCAGTCCGCATTCCTGTCGCATTGTTGGCCCTCAAATGGGCCAAAATTGGAAAACAATCTGCCCAGGTATGCGACCACTATGCGGTACACATACCTGTTATGCGATCGCATAGTGCGTCGCATAACCTCATTCGCAAGAACCGCGGGGCAAGAATGCGACAACTATGCGGTCCGCATACCCAAAATGCGATCGCATTATGGGCCGCATAGTTGTCCTCAATTTAGACAGTAGCCTGTCCAGGTATGCGACCATTATACGGTCCGCATACACGTTATGCGATCGCATAATGCGTCGCATAATGCGTCGCATAACAACACAATTCTGGAAATTTATATTTTTCAAGTTTCAGGGTATTTTTTTACTCAAAATAGGTCCGTTTTAAGAGTTTCTACAGTTATAACAACACAGGGACCTATTCGGGCATTATTCTAGACATTGAGTTTTACGGGTCTTTACATTGTCCCCCACTTAAAATCATTCTTCCTCGAATGAGGATAGGAAAGTCATTTGGTTTTGAAAACACAATATGCCAACCCCCAATTTTCACTAACTCCGATATTTTCTGAAAATTTCACCAGAGTTTCCTCTGTAATTAGGCCTATCTACGTGTCAGAGAGCCCCCAAAACACATGTTCTTGACCAATTAATTGCTACATAATGCAGTTATTCTAACAACTTGCATATAATCTTGTTACCTCAACAACTTGCATATATTCAATTACTTCCACCTGCCATATACACTTCGATTAATCATTACCAATCTACACTTCTATTAATAATTTAACCATCGCACGAGTTTCACACAATTTCACTTACTCCAACAATTTGCACATAATTCAGCTAACACCACCACTTGCATATCATCTAACTACCACATGAATTGCACATAATTTTAGCTTACTTCAAAGAGCTGCACATTACCCAAACAATCACAATTTTACAAAAATATGGCAAAACTTTGAGAGGTTACAATAGTAAGAAAATTAGGAGAGTGAAGTGTTCTTGCACAAAATTAAACACAAAGGTGTATTTACTTAGAGATGGCAGTTCTCACGAGCACTACTAGACTTGTTCAAACAAATGGGGATATTTTTCTTTCATTTCATTTTTTGCTTCCCACGTGGCTTCCTCGACTCGTTGACTTCGCCACAACACTTTAACTGAAACAATTTCTTTGTTCCTCAACCTACGGACTTGCCTATCAATAATAGCAACCGGAACCTCTTCATATGATAATTCTTCATTAACCTCAATAGTCTCAACTGGCACGATGGCGGATGGATCTCTAACCACTTTCTTCAACATAGACACATGGAATACCGGGTGCACTAATGACATTTCATGGGGCAATTCCAGCCTATACGTGACTTTCCCTATCTTTTGAGCGATCCGATACGGCCCGACATACGTAGGGCTCAGTTTCCCTTTCTTCCCAAACCGCAGCACCCCTTTCATGGGAGATACCTTCAAGAATACCCAATCATCTACTTGAAACTCTAAATCCCTACGACGAACATCCGCATAGGATTTCTGACGACTCTGAGCAGTTTTCATCGTCTCCTGAATGACTCTAACTTTTCCCATAGCTTGGTGCATAAGATCTGGTCCTAACAATTCTGCCACACCAACCTCAAACCATCCGATCGGAGACCTACATCTCCTCCCGTACAATGCCTCGAATGGGGCCATCTGAATACTAGCCTGGAAGCTGTTATTGTAAGCAAACTCTATACACGGCAAGTGATCATCCCAGCTACCCTTGAAATCCAAAACACAAGCTCTGAGTACACAAACCTTGTTGAAATTTCCTCCAAAGGTTAGCTGTGAACTGGGCCCCTCGATCCGAAATAATAGAAACTGGAGTGCCATGAAGTCTGACTATTTCCTTGATATACAACTGAGCATACTGTTCTGCAATATTGGTGGACTTGACTGGCAATAAGTGAGCTGATTTCGTGAGTCGATCCACTATTACTCAAATTGAGTCGAACTTGCGCTGAGTTCGAGGTAAATCTACCACGAAGTCCATATTGATCATTTCCCATTTCCACATCGGTATTTCCATGAGTTGCGTCAACCCACCGGGCCTCTGATGCTCGGCCTTCACCTGCTGACAATTCGGACATCTAGCCACAAAGTCCGCCACACCCCTCTTCATACTACCCCACCAATAAATCTCCTTGAGATCGTGATACATTTTTGTAGAACCCGGGTGAACAGAATACCTGGATTTATGAGCCTCTGCCATTACCCTCTCCCAGAAATCATCCACATCTGGGACACATAGTCTCTCCTGACACCGCAAGACACCGTGATCATTGCCGAGTGAAAAAGCTGAAATCTTGTGATATAAAATTGCTTCCCTCAATTGTATCAATGCTGGATCTCTGAATTGCTTTTCCTTGACTTCCGCTACAAGCGAGGACTCCGCTCCATAACGCACCACGACTTTTCCCTCACCTGAGGTCAAAAGACAGACCCCAAGACTGGCCAATTGATAAACCTCCCGAGCTAAAGGCCTCTGACCGGCCTCCAAATGTACCAAGCTACCCATGAATTTCTGACTAAGAGCGTCGGCTACCACATTCGCCTTTCCTGGATGGTACAAAATATTCATATCGTAATCCTTGAGTAGTTCTAACCACCTCCGCTGCCTTAAGTTCAACTCCTTATGCTTGAATAAATACTGAACACTTTTGTGGTCTGTGAACACGTCCACATGGACCCCATAAAGGTAATGCCGCCAAATTTTCAATGCAAACACAACCGCTGCGAGCTCCAAATCATGCATCGGATAATTCTTCTCGTGATTCTTGAGCTGCCTTGAAGCATACGCTATAACTTTACCACATTGCATCAACACACACCCCAAACCAACTCTCGNTTGAGCAATTCTAACCACCTCCGCTGCCTTAAGTTCAACTCCTTATGCTTGAATAAATACTGAACACTCTTGTGGTCTGTGAACACGTCCACATGGACCCCATAAAGGTAATGCCGCCAAATTTTCAATGCAAACACAACCGCTGCGAGCTCCAAATCATGCATCGGATAATTCTTCTCGTGATTCTTGAGCTGCCTTGAAGCATACGCTATAACTTTACCACATTGCATCAATACACACCCCAAACCAACTCTCGAAGCATCACAATAAACCACGAATCCCTATGAACCTTCTGGCAAGGTCAACAATGGTGCCGAAGTCAATCTCGACTTCAATTCCTGAAAACTCTTTTCACAAGCATCGGACCACTGAAACTTAACTGCTTTTTGCATCAACTTAGTCAATGGGGAGGCGAGAGTAGAGAATCCCTCCACAAACCTCCGATAATACCCAGCTAGACCCAAGAAACTACGAATCTCCGTCGGGGCCGTTGGTTTAGGCAAATCCTTTACCGCTGTAATCTTTTGGGGATCAACTTGAATCCCTTCCATAGAAACAACATGGCCCAAAAAGGTGACTGATTCTAGCCAAAACTCACATTTTGAAAATTTAGCATACAACTGGTGTTGATAAAGAGTCTGCAGAACCGCCCTGAGGTGATTAGCATGATCTTCCTGACTTCGCGAATAAACAAGGATATCATCAATGAAGACTATCACGAAGGAGTCAAGAAACGGCTTGAAAACCCGATTCATAAGATCCATAAAAGCTGCTGGGGCGTTGGTTAGCCCAAAAGACATTACCAGAAATTCAAAGTGCCCATAACGAGTCCTGAAGGCGGTCTTAGGAATATCCTGCTCCCTGATCTTTAACTGGTGGTACCCTGACCGTAAATCAATCTTTGAGAAGAACCTAGCACCTTGCAACTGATCGAACAAATCATCTATCCGAGGCAGTGGATATTTATTCTTGATGGTGACCTTGTTGAGCTGCCATTAATCAATACACATTCGAAGCGATCCATCTTTATTTCTGACAAAAAGAACCGGTGCGCCCCAAGGCGACACACTTTGCCGAATGAAACCCTTTTCTAATAAATCTTTCAATTGCTCCTTTAACTCTCTCAATTCTGCTGGCGCCATTCTGTAAGGTGGAATAGATATTGGTTGCGTATCTGGCAATACATCAATCCCGAAATCGATCTCTCTATCTGGAAGAATTCCAGGAAGCTCATCCGGAAACACTTCAAGAAACTCATTCACAACCGGCACGGACTCGGGAGAAGGCACCTCTGAAGTGGTATCCGCAACCCAGACCAAATGATAGATGCATCCTTTTCCGATCATCTTGGAGGCTTTAAGATAGGAAATAAACTTGCCCTTCGGCACAACATCATCCCCTTTCCATTCAATAACGGGCTCGTTAGGAAATTCGAGCCTCATAATTCTTGTTCGGCAGTCGAGTTTAGCAAAGCACGAATAAAGCCAATCCATTCCCATGATTACATCAAAATCTAACATCTCCAACTCAATAAGATCGGCCGTGGTATCTCGACCACACACCGTAACAACACAATTCCTATAGACTCGCGCGGCCGTAAGAGAATCATCAACCGGAGTTGATACTAAGAATGTCTCATGAAGCTGTTCGGGTTCTATCCCAAAACTCGAAGCAATAAATGGAGTAACATATGACAAAGAGGACCCCGGATCAATAAGAGTATAAACATCAAGCAGTTGGACAGTCAGAATACATGTGACAACATCTGGAGAAGCCTCCGCACTCTGGCGACCACTCAAAGCATAGAACCGACTGGGTCCCCCTTGACCCCGTGCTCTACCCCTAGCTGCACCGCGCCCTACTGGAGCTGGAGGGCGTGCTGAAGATGTAGCGGCTGAAGAACTGGACGACTGAGCAGTGCCCCTACCTGTGCCTGACTAGGCGCACGACAATCCCACTGGATATGACCTCTCACTCCGCATATGTAGCATACCGGAATATCCAAGTAACATGGCTCAGAATGGAACCTCCCACACTTAGGACACGAGGCCCTTCGCTGCTGCTGAAACCTCCCACCAGAATGACCTGACTGGTGGAACCTCTTGCTATCTGAACCAAGCCCAAAACGACCTCCCTGCTGATAACTGTGCCCTGATGGCGGCGCACTGGATGAGGAATGAGCATAGGATTGAGATGGCCCTGATGACCCTCTCCCAAGGGCTGATCTCCCACCTCCAACTGAGCTCCCAGGGTTGCCCGCTGACCGGGCCCTACTACTACCCTCTCTCTCCATTCTTATTTTCAATTTCCAGGCCTCCGTAGCCTGAGCAAAACCCACAATCTTACCATAGTTCATATATGAATGAAAAGCAACTGTAGCAGCCTCATTGACAACCAAGGGACCAAGGCCCTGAACAAACTGACGAACTCTGGCCTCCATAGTCGGCATCATGTGGGTAGCATACTTGGACAAGCACACAAACTCCATATGGTACTCCCACAGACTCATGTGACCTTACTTAAGGACCTCAAACTTTGCAGCACGGGCTTCCATAACCTCGGTAGGCAAGAAATGATCCATGAAAGCATCTACAAACTCGACCCACTTCGCCGGAGGGCTCCCCTCTCCACGAAAACTCTCCCACATCTCAAACCATGAATATGCTGCTCCCTTTAGACGATAGGAAGCTAACCCAACTCCTTCTGTTTCAGTAGCCTTCATAACCCGGAGGGTCTTGTACATTTCATATACAAAATCTTGAAGACCGGCCTCTGGGTCGGTTCCTGTGAACTATGGAGGAGCTAACCGCAGAAACTGGTTGACCCTAGAACCTAAAGAATCCCCTTGCTCGCTAGAGGACGTAGGGGCAGCCTGTGATCTTTGGGCCTGGGAGGCCACTAATTGAGTCAACATCTGGATAGCTCCCCTAAGGTCCCCATTAGAAATACTGGGACATGAAGCTGGGACTGAGGAAGGATCATGAACATCAGCGGGAGGGATTTCAATACCCTCTACTGGAGAAGGAATAGGAATAGGAATAGACTGGCCTGGCATGGAGGAGTCAGGAAGATTCAAGGTCGGGAAATCATTCTCACCCGCACCATCAGATAAAAGATTTATGGCCACACTTGGGGTGGCATTGGCCTCTAGGCCGAGTCGAGCTCTCTTCTTGGGAGCCATTTACTGAAAATTAGGACAATGCGCGAGTTAGATAAATATATTCTCACCTTTCACTTCATCGCACGATACAGAGTAACAATGAAAGGCTATTTTCCTAAATGTCCATGCAGCCCCCTACTTATAGATGTGGTGGACAACACACCGATAAGAAGGGCTCTACTAGACACGGCCCCGAGATATCCTAGGACACTTTTAAAACCTCAGGCTCTGATACCAAGTTTGTCACGCCCCAAATCGAGGGAGGAGACCGACGCCTAACCAGATGAACCCAGTCAAGCGGACCTGTATTGCCTTTCCTACCCAACGTATTACCCTGTGTTCATAACGTACATTATTCCATATGAGTTAGCCAATTTAGATTCAAAGTACACTTTACCACATAATTCCATTTTTCCTCTTTTAGTTTTCAACAATAGATACTCCAAAATATACAAGTTACATACAACATTTCTAATTTGCGATCCACAAGTACGAGTGAGTACAACTACCTCCCACAATATACATATACATATACAACCCACACAGTGTCTACGGAGCCTCTAAGAGTTCTTAGGCATTTTACATAACTTGCCGGCAACAAGGCCCCGACTATACCTTTACAACATAAGCAAAAGAGGATAGTATAATCCACACGCAGCCCCGAGAGGAAGAGGGCTCACCAAAACTGCTGAAGAGATGAAGAGGAGGCACCACTAACGGTGGGCTGAGCTACCTTCTATGGAACCACCTACATCCATATAAAAGATGTAGCGCCCCCGGCAAAAAGGATGTTAGTACTGTGGAATAGTACTAGTATGTATGAACAAACATTACCCTAAGTACAATCAAGAAATACACAAATAAGAGACAGTTAATGGAACCAACAAGTATTGCACATAAACAGAAACAACCAAAATCAAGAGTTTCACAGATTCTCCTTTCAACACCACCATATTCAAGAGTTTCACAGATTCTCATTTCAACACCACCATATTCAAGAGTTGCACAGATTCTCATTTCAACATAACCACATTCCACCTTTATTACCTCGGCCACCCTTATTACCTCGTCCACCCTTATTACCTCGCCCACCCTTATTACCTCGTGTTGCGGCGTGCAACCCGATCCCACCAGACAATCACAATTCATAACAACAATCACCAACAATTAAACCACTAGGATCTTCATTACAAGGAACACAAGTTCATATCAACAATTCGCTATGTGGACTCAAGGCACAATGATTCTCACCTAACAGTAATTCATGTACACGGTGTTGCCATAATCGTTCAACTCAATTACATCATTTCACAATACCCTTTTTCATTACTTACCACATATGGTTTTTAGCCATTATATACATTCCCACACTTGGGCACATTAACATTCTTTCATTCATTAACACATACTTTCATATCGATACCCTCGAGCATTTACAAGCTTTGCACATAATAAGATAGGCACAACAAACCACTTTTCACAATCTCACTAGCATAGTAGTCAACAAGAAATTCAGGGAGTGAAGTATTACGCCTCAACAAAATTGGACAGTCAATTCACATATTCTCAAACAAAGTACACCTACCGTATGCTCGGACACCAACAAGAGGATTCTACAAAGGTTAAAGTTAGCCATACATACCTAGAGTCGAAGTTCCCTTCTAATTCCTATTCCCAAGTCACCGGACCGTCAAGCAACGTCAATCTAATTCATAATGTAACACATTCATCTTAGAATTGGGAATCATGAACACAATTCGAACTCACCTAGGCATTTATCAAATGCTATGAGACCCCTCAGATTACCAACCCCCTCTTTGTGAATATTTACTCTAACTCACTTCCCTTTACTAGATTGTGACAATAAATGAACATGCATGCAAGGTTCTTCACTTTCATATTCAAGAACCCATTTACAGAGTTCTACTATTAACCAAAATTCTTAAAATTTAAGGGAAATGGGGTGGGGACTTACCTGTTAGAATGAAGAAGAAGATTACTCAAAATTCCCAGGCTTGAGTGATTTTGGAAAAATCAAATTGATGAAGAAAGAGCTTTCTCTCTCAAGAACGCTATCTCCACTCTCTCTATTTCGTTCATAAATTCCTTAAAAATGAAGGGGAGGGGTGTTTTATTAAACATGGGGTCGGGTTTTAAACTTAGAAAATAGGAGCCCCGACACAAAAATGCGGTCAGGAATGCGATCGCATTCCTGTCGCATTGTTGGCCCTCAAATGGGCCAAAATTGGAAAACAATCTGGCCAGGTATGCGACCACTATGCGGTATGCATACCTGTTATGCGATCCCATAGTGCGTCGCATAACCTCCTTCGCAAGAACCGTGGGGGCAAGAATGCGACAACTATGCGGTCCGCATACCCAAAATGCGATCGCATTCTGGGCCACATAGTTTTCCTCAATTTGGACAGTAGCCTGTCAAGGTATGCGACCATTATGCGGTTCGCATACACGTTTTGAGATCGCATAGTGCGTCGCATAACAGCACAATTCTTGAAAATTTTATTTTTCAAGTTTAGGGGTACTTTTTACTCAAAATAGGTCCGTTTTAAGAGTTTCTGCAGTTATAACAACACAGGGACCTATTCAGGCATTATTCTAGACATAGAGTTTTACGGGTCCTTACAAAGCTGGCCAGTTAATCTGCTTTTCCCTATACAGGCACTCCATAAGCGTTAAGTCCATGTAGCTGGCGAGGTGCCTACGCTCTTGTCTTGGAAGAAGAAACTTGATAACAAATTCGAAGAACAACTTGTCCTGGGGCTTCATTTCATTTTAGAACACTGGCCTGGGCTCAGGTTCCTCCTCATTTTCACAAAAGAATCTGGTGATGTTGAGAGCTGAGGCCATTCCATCAAGACTAGGCCATCTTTGCCTAGTGTAATCATCGTAGACCTCAGCAGGTATATTCAGAATCTCTCACAGTTCCGTTGTATCAAAAGTTATCTGAATTCCTTTGACTGTGGAGGTCACACTGCCATTCTTGACATTTGCATTGGCCATAAACTCCACCAGTTCATTCCTTGCCAGCCTTCCTTCCAGGTGAAGGACCATGTCGTTCCACCCTTGCACATCCAACGCATCCATAAAAAAGATCATTCCGGATTCTTCCAGATCTCTCACCAGCTTTCCCTTAAGAATTGTAGGCTTGCCAAACATGGTGAGTTTGTCAGATTGCTCACCAGACATCTCCTCCTCTCCTCCGCTCCATTATTTTTCTTCTTCTTCTTCAACAACCATCACTTTCTTGGCCTTGGACCTGGTCCTTTTAGAAGTGCTTGAGGGTGTGGCAGACACATCAGCTGACTTCTTTGAAGAAGCCTTAGCCTTCTTGGGCTTGGGTGTCTCAACCACAACTGGAGCAGGCTGCTCCTCATGATGGACTAGGTCCATCGTATCATCATCAACAATAACAGCCTCAGTAGGCTCTCCTACCTTTGACTTTCCCTTTGAAGCTTTCTTTTTCTTGCTCTCTCTCAGAGCCCTTTCTAACTCTTCTTCACCTTGTCGAACAGCACTTCGTATAGCACGAACTTTTGGGGCAGGAGCATTAACAGATACAGAAGCTTTCCTTTTCTTTGGAGGAACTGGGGTAGTGACTTTCTTGAACTTTTGAGTTCTCTTCCTTTTGGGGTTATAAGACTCCCCCAACTTCCTCAACATCTCAGCTAGTGTCTCCTCGATAGATGAACCAGGTTCATCTGCTGATTTTTGTAAGCTCTCTAGACCTGCTGCTGCTTCCCCCTAAATTTTCGACACCTTCTTCAACAATCTCAGGAACGAGACCTTAAATAGCCAAAGTGGTACCGTCCTCCCCAGATCCCCTTACAAAATCTCCTTCTCCCTCTCTCTCAAGAATTTTATCTTTCCCCAATTTTCTCTGCCTATACGGCACTTCAACATCAACAACTAACCCAACCAACAGAAACCTGTTTTCAGTAGTAGCAGTTTCAAAATCAATTTCAAGATTACATTGCTCAAAACTGGATGAACCTGGTGCTTCATCCTCATTTGCGGATTTGAAGGATTCACTTGAGGATTCAGAATCATGTGTCTCGCTAGCTTTAAGAATTTCCTCCAAGAATCTTGCATGAGAGCCAGAAGCCATTGATTTCCTTGCCAACATTTTCACCCTACGTGCCCTAGGGGCTGGAGTGGGGTTAGGTGTAGGTTCAAGAGTAGGCTCAAGAACTGGAGGGTTTTGGGGGGTTGTCAATCTGGCTGGTGAATGTGAATTGTACACTGATGGAGAATTAGAACTAGAATCACCGTCCTCATACTCGTGGGTGGAGAAGGAAGATGTAACAGGGGGTGGTGAAGACATTGTTATGAATAGTTTTGGAAGAGAAGAGAGTTGATCAGTTTTGGTTTGAGAAGAATGATGAACTTGGTTCGACTTGTTATGTTATTAAGAGGGGAGGTAATGATTACCCTTTTATAAGATGTGGCTATAAATTATACAACAGTCAGACTCAGTAATCAAGTGAAAGTCTAAACGTTGTAGGACTATCATTGATTAGACGGTTAGGAATCCCCTAAATCTAGGCTAATTAAGTAGCGATGAGACTTCTTGGAACGAGTTCATTTTGGGATAAGTATAGAGAATTTGAAATGAACCAAATATAGATAGAGTCCTGCTCATGTGTGACTGTAATTAATTCAATAAGTGTATGGAGATGAGCACGTACCTTGCCAGTCAGATGAACCAGCAGCGATGAACCAGGTTCATCGTGTTAGAGTATTTAGATATGCCTCAATTTACAAATATAGAAAAATATCATTAGCAACCAGATAATTATATTAATACATGGCAAGAGAGTATGGAAGTAAAGCCATGATACTAAGCAATGATTAGTCTGGTTGATTATCTATGTTAGTGTTTCTAGCCAAATTTTGTTTTTTCATTTTTTAATATTTTTTCATTTTTGTTTTCTTTTTCAATTAGGTGATCTTAATCATCCCTAATTCAAGACGGTTTCTCTCAAAATGCTCCCTACTCAGTGCTTTAGTAAAGATATCTGCAATTTATTTGTCAGTAGCACAAAATTCAATTGTGATCATTCCCTTTTCATAGTTATCCCTAAGGAAGTGGTGTCTAACATCTATGTGCTTGGTTCTTTTATGATGAACCGGGTTCTTTGTCATACTAATTGCACTAGTGTTGTCACAGAAAATAGAAATTCATCCAACATCTATACCAAAATCCATGAGTTGTTGCTTGATCCATAGCAACTGAGCACAACATGAGGCTGCAACCACATATTCAGCCTAGGCAACAGACAAGGCTACTGAGTTTTTTTTCTTGGTGGCCCAAGACATAAGGAAGGAGCCCAAAAAGTGAGCCGTGCCTGAAATACTTTTCCCGTCAATCAAGAAACCTGCATAATCAGCATCAGCATATCCTACAAGGTCGAAATTACTACCTTTAGGATACCAAAGGCATAAATCAGTAGTGCCTTTTAGATATCTCAAAATTCTCTTCACTGCAGTTGGGTGGGACTCCTTAGGATTTGCCTGAAACCTAGCACACAGTCCTACACTGAACACAATATCAGGTCTGCTAGAAGTGAGATATAATAGAGACCCAATCATCCCTCTGTATAGCTTCGGATCAACAGAGGAACCAGGTTCGTCCACATCTAATTTTGTGGCTGTGGCTATGGGGGTGTCTATTTCCTTTGAGTCTTCCATTTAAAAATTCTTGAGAAATTCTTTTACATACTTTTGTTGATGGATCGTTGTTCCATTTGAGTTTTGCTTGATTTGCAAGCCTAAGAAGAAGTTTAGCTCACCCATCATACTCATCTCAAACTCACTTCCCATAAGTATAGCAAATTCCTTACTCAATTTTTCAGAGGTTGCCCCAAATATGATATCATCCACGTATATTTGCACAATGAGGATATCCTTACCCTTTTCCTTTAAGAACAAGGTAGTGTCAATTTTGCCTCGTTTTTACCCATGTTCTAGCAGGAATTTTGATAGTCGCCTGTACCATGCTCTAGTTGCTTGTTTGAGACCATAGAGAGCCTTGCCAAGTTTGTATACATGGTCAGGTGACTCCTTGCTCTCAAAAACCTAGAGGCTGTTTGACAAATACATCTTCCTTTAGATAGCCATTGAGGATGGCACTCTTAACATCCATCTGATGAAGAGTAAATTCCATGTGTGCAACAAATGCTATAAGAAGCTTGATTTCCTCCAGTCTTGCCACAGGGGCAAAGGTCTCATCATAGTCAATTCTCTCTTCTTGACTATATCCTTGGACAACCAGTCTAGCCTTGTTTCTTGTAACAGTTCCATCCTCATAGAGCTTGTTCCTGAAGACATACTTTGTGCCAATCACTGACCTGTCTAGTGGTCTGGGTACCAAGTGCCATACTTGACTTCTTTCAAATTGATTCAGCTCTTATTGCATGACATTTACCCAGTCAGCATCCTATAGGGCTTCACCAATGTTCTTTGGTTCAATGGAGGATAGTGTTGATACCCAATTTTTCCTGGACTATTTTCAAATTTGCATATATACCTTCAAAATCACCCCCTACAGTAATCGATATTCTTCCATAATTTTTCGTATTTTTATCAAATTATTTTCCTGTTCATTTAATATTTTGTTCCATAATTATTCTTAAACGATGTTATAAATAATTTCAAATCATTTTTCTCACTCAATATGTTATTTATGTCCTATTTTAATTCCGTTAGGATTTGATTATTTCATAAATTAGCCAATATTGACATTATTTAGTTAATTTCAGCAATTGTTTGCAATAATAGCACAAATACGCATTTATACCTTTTTTTAAAAGCAACAACTGATCATTTCTATATTTTTATAGCAGTTAATTATCTTAATTTCATTTATCAGGTTTTAATTTCATTTTATACAATTATTAACTATTTTAGTTAATTGATTATCTTATTTAATTGGGCATTTAACATCTAGCCCATTTTATTTAAATTTTAGCCAGATTTTGAAATCAACCCTACCTGACCCAAACCCACATCTTTAACCCAACCAAAACCCGGCCCAACCCCTCAATTTATCTGAGCCGTTGATCAATATTGATCAACGGCCCCGAATTAATTTTCCTAAATTAACTCCTAACCTACCCCCCCTTCCCGTCTCATTCTTTCGAGACCATTTCCTCTCCATCTCTCTCTGTATCTCCTGGTTCTCTCTAGAAGCTTCCCATGGCTTCTCCCCTTCCGATGGGGTCTATCCATCTTTCTTCGGTTGGTTCTCACCGGAAACCATGGCTCTTCTCCGTCTACTGGTTATCCACCTACTTCTCACCGGTCCAGTGATGCCTTGGGGTCCTCAGGCAAGCTCGGAGCGGTTCTTTTGCCTTCCTATGGTCCCTTGCCACTTTTCCGGCCTCCCCGGCCGTCTGAGTAAGATCCACAACCACTCCGGCATAAGCCGGTGCCATCTTTGAGTTTTTTTCTCTTCTCTGGGTTCCACGAAACCTTAACACTTTGTATTTCAATTTTCTTTTAAGATCTACCCTAGATCTACAGTGTTATGAAACTTTTCTATATTTTCTCTGAAAAATTCCATCTTTAAATGATTTCGAAATTTAGGGTTTCTTAACCCCTTTTTCAAAATGGTTTTTACTTCTAATTTTAGTGATTTCTACTGTATGTTGAACGATTCGCTTATGTCTCATTGCTCTCTGAGTTATTATGCTAAAGCCCTAAGTCTTTTAGCCCGTTTTGATTATGTGTAAAAGCCATTCATATGATTCTCGCTACTAAGAAGGGTTTAATCCTCTACTGTTATGTCAATCCTTGCTTAGAGTTCTCTGATTTTATGCTATTCTTGTTGATTATCAAGTCTGATTATTTGCCTGAATACTTCAATGATTCTATGCCAAAGTTGTGACATTCTTTTGAATCTATGCGTTTGTGTGTATCTCCTATAATTATGCTTCAATTGTTTGAATTGTTTCCTTATTGGTAAGATGTTTTCCTTAATCAGTATTGATTCTTTGTGACCTTCAGCCTCACCCGTGATTATGTGACTAATTTTCCAAACTAAACTGAGTTTTACCTTACTTATGTGCAATCCATATTTTCCTTGTTTAGAAGCACTCTGTATTTGGCTGTTATTATATGCTATATGATTTTGCTGCCCTATTATAATAAAATCAGTTTACAAGTTGATTCTTTTCCTTATCTAATTGTATTGGTATCATTTGAACTTGACTCCCTAATTAAAGGAGTCTTTGTCCTTAATTGATACTAATTGAACATTATTTCCATACTTGTGTTAAAGCTAGGACTCCTTACCTTACGTGCTTACTCGTTTTCAACATTATAAATACTCTGTCCTCTTTTGCATAACACACACACGAATACATTGATACACTGACATACACACACAAAACACTGAGTACATTGCTCTGAAACTTCTGTGTTTCCATACACATCTCTTCTTGCTCTTTATATCAATTGTTGACTACTCAGTTGGCTGAAAGCCAAAACTGAGTAATCGTTGTTGCTTTCTTATTCCTGCACACTGCTGTCCTACTACTCTCTTGTTCTGCATACTACTGTTTCTTCTTTACCTCTTTGCACTTTGTTGTTCTACACCCTTGACTGGTATGTTCCTAATTTAAGTTTACAGTGTCTCCACACATTATGTTTCAGTTCATGTTAATCTACTTGTTGTTCCTTTTGTGCTTTATCTTATGGTTCTACTGCCTACCATGTAACTAGCATGCTTCTATGATTTCCCCTTCCATTTTAGTATAATATGTCTCCTGCTTTACCTTGTATGATCTACTATAACCCTGTTTGAACCCTATGGAGTCAGCATGCCTGTTTGTCTATGTGATCATCCTTTTCTTGTCTCAACATGACTGCTGTTTCTTGTCTGTTCTTATCCTCTACTTAGCTTATCCTGCTACAAACCTGTGTTCCCTCCCCATGACACCTAAAGACTATATGATTCTGACTCTATACCTAATATGTGACTCTGCGATTCTTTATGACAACTATGTGATAATTATTTGAGAACTTGTGACTCTATTCTACTGCTAGCATGTGAATTAATTGTCCCTAACTTCCTATCCTTGTTTGTGTTTGTTTTCTTGAACTTTCTATATGCTGAATTGTGGTTGCACTACCTCTCCATTTGCAAACTATTTTCATAAATTCTTACATTGTCCTCTAAAGCTATTCTCAAAAACTGTTGTTTCAAAACTACTCTTTTTCAAACTCAACTCTTTTACACTGCAAGCACCTATCACTACTCTTAGACTTTAGGTTCATCCCCCTTCGTGTGAGCACTGCCTTGGGGACCCATGAGTACTCATCGAACTCTGACACACAAGGTTGGCATTCCACACTGCAGTTACTCATTCCTGGATAGGGAACTTGGGTGTGAGCACTGCCTGGGATCCCCTGAGATCCTTAGGAACTCTGACACACCAGGTTACAAGAGGTCTTGGCATATGACATGTTGGATATGGCACTTGGGCCTACTGTTAGGCTCCTTATAGTGTAACTTCTTAATTTTCTTATTCATTTGTGTAATTTATGTAACAATGGTCTGTAATAACTAAGTGTAAAAACAACTCTGGGGCTGGATAGTGAAAATGGGATGGGATTATGCATGTCTAGTACAGTTGTGGGTAGAGATCATGCCTATAGGGTTTACTTTACCTGTGTGTGCAATAGTATCATGTTTAGGATATGCTTTCCATGCATTAGAAACCATGTTTAAGTATGTTTATTTCAGAATCTCATCACGCCCATGTTCATTTAGAGAATTATGTTAAGCAACCTGTAAAACTGTTATAATGGTTGCAAACAACTCACTTAGAAATCCTGCTCATAGCTTAAATAATTATATAAAAACAGTTGTCATAAGTAAATACTTCCTCTGCATGTTCCTGATCTACATATAGAAATCCTGTTTTAGGTTTCAAATTAGCAGTACTTGCATTAGATACCATGTCGCTTTAGGAACTCACTCTCAGCATGCTCATTCGTTTATGTTAGAATCCTGTACTGTCGCAAACACCTAGAAATCATGCTAGGATCATCAACTTAATGAAATTATGTCTCCATGCCTCCTGTTAATAAGCAACTTCGTTAATAAGGGATTCAGGTTCTTAAGAAAGTACTTATGTGCATTCAGAAAAAATAGGCATCACTCTATACATTTAGATATCCTGTCATAAGACATGGCACCCACCTTAGTTTAAGGCTTAAATTGTTTCATCCTTACTGTTTCTCTTTGTTAAGGTTAAACTGGAATAACTGGAGTACGTTTCTTTAACATGCCTAGGCAAACCTTAGGCATAACGTTTGATAAAACAAAAATCAGTAACTATTTTTGTACACTGCCTATTAACCACAATGGTTTTAAAATCAGTCATCTTTTCTGAAACTTGTTAAACCCCTGCTATTTGCTACTGGCTTCACGCCTAGAATCCCTACTTTAGGTTCTGAAATATGATACTTCTTTGTGTTTGAGACGTGCTATTAACGTGCATTATTTGTGGAGGATCTATGAGCCATATGTTTGTTTACGTGTATCCCGTATGTGCAAGTCCTAATTGTTTCTTTACTTGTCGCTTAGAGTTTATCCTTTAAAACCAAAGAGGTCAACCTAGCACTCACCCTCTAGGTATAGTAGTCCTAAATACCCTCTAGGACTTATAGGATGCGACGGGTAATAGCACGCAATAAGCTTTGTGACCAACACACGTTTTAAATACCTTAGCGGGGTGGGGAAGGGTAGAATATGGATATGATGACCGCTGCGCTAATACCGCGTGTAGCCCCTCTTCGAGGAGTGACATAGCAGGTATTGTATTGATGTGATCCATATTGCTTTAATACCTAGGACATTTTCAAATGATTTTACTTTTCTATTCTTTAAATTTCTTTTAATAAATTTAGTATTTACTTAAAATCCCCTCTTACGTGAGCCTTTCTTGTCATTTTTTTACCGTCCAAATTCACAAAATTACTTGGCTGGGACCCACAATTGTGGATCTTGAGGGGTTCCTAACACCTTCCCCTTAGGATAACTTCAAGTCCTTACCCAATCTCTGGTAATGCAAACTAGTTTATGAGTTAATTATTCTAGGTGCCCTAACGCACCATAAAATCGTTAGGTGGCGACTCTTCCTTAAACCTTTTCATTTAAGGAGTTGTCCAGAATGTCATGAAACTTGATCTCCGCGTACCTAACCCGTGCGAGGAAAAAGGGGGCGCGATAGCATGGCGACTCTGCTGGGGGCATTCCTTAGGCTTTTACCATTACAAGTTGTTTTGTGAATTTGGACCTTTAATTTTTATTTAAATGCTTACACCTTTTCCTATTCCCCGTTATATGTTATTAACTGTGTAATTTCTCAAAGTGTTTATTTTGCCTAAACAAAACTGACATATCTTCATGTTTTCTTTGTAACCGCTTTCCATTGTAACTGTTGTATTTTCTTTCTTTACCGCTTTCCTCAACGTGAAAATTCATGCCTATTTGTTTAAATACTATTTATTGCATATCATGCTCCGCATTCATATTCCACTCGTGCCAAACAAAATCCTATAGCAACGCTTACAATAAGTGGTTGCGCTATTCCAATATTACTACCCCCTAAATTTGGAAAGGCATATTTGCGGTAAAACTAGTCGATCAGCGGTGCAGTCGATAGTTCTGTGCCTTCCCCCTTGAGTTGTCCGGTCAAGGGTACCGGTCTAAAACCCCATAGAAACCTTACTCTATTGTAATGTTGCATGCATCATGATCAAACCTAGCCAGGCTAATGTGTTGTCCGCACAATAGCCTTGTCCAAAATCCATTAGGTTACCCTGGAACCCAAACGGACGCCTTCACGTTCTGTGCATTTATTTGGGGAACTAAATGCTATTTGCTAATTATTGATGTTAAATAGTCGAGTCCGGTTGGGGTAAGGGCCTAACCCTCTTTGTTTTGCAGAAATGAGGCACAAAACCCCCAGATTCGGCATGGTCGCCAATATCCACCCCAAATTGTTAAACTGGTGAGAAGATCTTCACTCCAACGACAAAACACTCATCAGGAAATATTTGGGCAATCTTCCCTCTCTTTTGGATATTCAGCCTAACAAAATGATGATAGAGGCTGCTACTTTATTCTGGGATTGCGATCGGTCGGTATTCCGCTTCGGAAACAATGAAATGACACCCCTGCTGAAAGAAATAGGAGGTTTGGCCGGTTTGGTTTGGGAATCTCCAGAGTTGCTGATGCTTGAGAATTGCACAGGCCGAGGTTTCCTCAAAATGTTGGGTCTGAAGAAAAATCCGGACTTGGTATGTTTAAAGGATCCGTACAACCCTTTTAATTACTTGTACGAAAGGTTCGGTCATAGCAAATAATACCGCACCTATCAGGACGAGTTCGCCCTAACTTCTCTAGGGCACATCCATCGCCGAGTGTTTGCTTTCATGGTCTGTTTTCTGGGTTTAATGGTGTTCCCGACAAAGAAGGAGAGGATCCACACTAGGTTGGCCATGGTCACTAAGACTTTAATGGAAGGGATCAACGGACAAGACTTCAGCATTGTGCCTATGATCATTGCAGACATACACCGAGCCTTAGAAATGTGTCAACGGGGAGCAAAGCATTTCGAAGGTTGCAACTTACTACTTCAACTTTGGCTCACTTAACATCTGCAAAGGGGTGAATACCGACAAGACATCCATCGAAGAATCTGGGATGAGCATACCGCTTTCCACCACCTAAAGCGAATGAACTATATTCCAGACATGTTCGCTCAGCCGGAAAACACCGAGGGATGGGTTGAGTTACTGAGGAATTTGACCGAGGACCAGATTCAGTGGATGTTTGAATGGTTCCCAACGGACGAGTTTATCATCTGATCTCGATATGCTTCATTTCTGATATCGATTGTTATGAGGGGAACATACCCTTATGTCCCTCTCCGAGTTATGAGGCAAGAAGGGAGGAGGCAGGTTATACCTAGGGTTGAGAAGATGAGCCATCTTCGAACAAACTTCCAGGACAACGACAGCCCTCACAAGTGCCAAGCTCAGCATTTGTGGCACTGCAAGATTGTACTTGAGAAAGACACCATGGAGCCAGACAGGTATCATGCCGGTTGTACTCCTTTCTATCTAAGATGGTTAGAAGAAGATATGGAGGGTCAATTCGAGCCAGGATTCGTTCAGGGTCACCCGGTCATAGATGAGAAGGCCGAAGCGCAAGTTAAATTCAACAATCTACGCAAGAGGCTCCATGAATGTGAGAATAATCATCACCAGATACACGAGTCCAGCAGAAAGCTGATTGAGGAATGGAAGGATATGACTATCATCTCCAACAAGAGGCTAGGGTACTGGGAGCGAGGTATAGTCGAGTTGGAGGAAAAGTTCATCAAGAGGATCGAGGACTGAAAAAAGGCTGAAGGAGCCGAAGGAGAATATCTAGCCAGGACCTACCTACTGCTGGGACTTCGCGAGTTGGGAAAGCTGATCGAAGGAAGCAGGAACGCGGAATCTGGGGAAGGTCCTTCTGGGACCAAGTAGATAGGGGTTGTCTTTTATTTTGTCTCCTTTGATGTAATAAGGCCGTCGGCCAATAGTGACTTTTATTTTTCGCATATTTAGAGTCATTTTATCATCAATAAAATGAAGCATTTAGCATTTCAAGTTCTCCAAATTAATTTGTCGCTAGGCCTACCTCGGGCACAAAGTGGTTTCCCAACTTAGGATGCGTTTTACATTTTCGCATTACGTGTTTAAATTACCGCAATATTCTTTATAATCCTCACTTAATTCGTTACCTTTTTGTTTTTCCTTTATTTATTATTCCCCTCCCTAAAGGTTAGTTCGTGCATTCTGGCATCATCAGTCTATCGCACAAGATCTAAGGGCACTCCTCCTACTCCTCCCAGGGGCAAAGACAAAGGTAAAAGATGGAAGAATCCAGCGGCGCCAGACAAGAGAATAGGGTTGAACGGGTAGAGGCCATTGACGGCCGGGGTATTCAGGTTTTGCATGAGAACATGTATCCACTGGAACAAAAGTTGCTGAAATTTCAAGAAGAACTTGATCAGGTCCGGAATTTAGCCAATCTGTCTTTTTCCCTCAATGTCCCTGACATCACCCCTACACCCCCACCGAATGTCCCAAAACAACCAAATCACCCAAGACTTCATCGTCACGCCACTCCCCCAAAGAACCAGACTTTCCCCGCACAGTGCAACACTTGCCACAACACTCCACCTCCACCCACGGGTCCTCAGACTCACACAAAAGATCACCTCCTTGCCTACAACAATCCTATCTACGTGGAGATTGTGACTCACTCCACCCCACCTGTCACACATACATCTGAGTCCGATGAGAAAGACTTGCTTATCAAGAATCTGGCTGAGGAACTTAGGAATCTGACTAGCCGAGTCCAGGGTGTTGAAGGAGTCAAGGGGATCGAAGGTGTGAACTATGAAGACCTATGCATACAGCCTGATGTTGAACTGCCCGAGGGGTACAAACCTCCAAAGTTCGAGATGTTCGACGGTACTGGTGATCCAAGGGTCCACCTGAGGACCTACTGTGACAAATTGGTTGGCGTAGGAAAAGGCGAAAGGATCCACATGAAGCTATTTATGAGGAGTTTGAAGAGAGATGCGTTATCTTGGTATATCAGCCAAGACCCCGAGAAGTGGTCCAACTGGGTAGGTATGGCAAAAAACTTCATGGACAGGTTTAGATTCAACACAGAGAATGCACCAGATGTGTTCTATATCCAGAACTTGAGGAAGAAGCCCACAGAAACCTTTTGCGAGTATGCTACTCGTTGGAAGTCGGAAGTTGCCAAAGTCAGGCCTGCCTTAGAGGAAGAACAGATGAAAAAATTCTTTGTTCGGGCTCAGGACCCGCAATACTATGAACGTCTGATGATGGTTAAGGTTCAAAAGTTCTTCGACATTATCAAATTGGGAGAGCGGATTGAAGAAGGTATCAAGAATGGTATGGTTACTAACTTTGAAGCTTTACAGGCCACTAATAAAGCTCTGCAGTCCGGTGGTGTGTCCAGAAAGAAGGATGTGGGAGCCGTGATGGTTGCACAACAAGCCAAATCCCCGCCAAAATACCAGGTCTATCCCGCACCTCCATTCACATATCAACACGCTCCAAATTACCAAGCACCCTCACCTTCATACCAAACTCCACCACCCACGTACCAAGCTCCACCACCCACATATCAACCCATTTCACCCAAATACTCCCAACCCGCTCCCATCTACAACACCTATAATTCCCAACCACCTCACTATCAATCACCCCCTACCCGTCAAATCTTAACTAGGCCTCACCCTAACTTTGATCGTCGCCCTCCAAAACAATACACCACCATAGCCGAGCCCATCGACCAGTTGTATGAAAAACTGAAAGCTGATGGTTACGTCACACCTATCCCTGCTGTCACCCCTGAGAAACCTTCTTAGTGGGTTAACCCGAACAAATCCTGTGCATACCATTCTTGCATGAAAGGACACACCATCGATGAATGCCGCTCTTTGAAGGATAAGATACAGACCCTTATTGATAACAAGATTATTGTGGCTAAGGAATCTGCTCCGAACGTCCGTAACAACCCTTTACCAGACCATAAGGGTGGAGGTATCCATATGATTGAGATATAAGATGATTGGGATCCCGAGGGGTCAATCGGTTTGATCGAAGAAGCCGATGACCCAAAGAAACCTACAGTTACACTCAACACGATCATAGTCTAGATCAACCCATCTGAGAATGCGGAGGTGAATATGTCTATCCCACTTGAGTTTGAAGCAGCACCGCCGGCAAAGGTGAAGGCACCAGTGCCAATTGAGGTTGATTTTGGGTCTCCGGCAAAGGCGCCCGCACCCTTCGAGGTTGCAGTCTTGCCGCCCAAAGCCTGTGTGCCATTTGAAGTAAGGATAGCCGCGCCGATCTCAGTGGAGATGTCAACCACACCACCTTTCTATTCAAATGATATCCCTTGGGATTATACAGCTGGGGCGAGAAGGAAAAGTAAAAGCGGGTCTGAAGAGGCCATCACAACACAGGGTATGACAAGAACCGGTAGAGTCTATACCCCAGAGAATCTGGCCGAGTCAAGCAAGCAGGCTGCTAACCGGCCTCCCCTCACTGAGACAGATTCAAATGATCTTTGGAGGAAAATACAGGCCAAATAATATTCGGTCATTGACCAACTGAACAAGACACCATCACAAATATCCATTCTCTCTCTGCTACAGAACTCTGAAACACACAAAAATGCTTTGCTGAGAGTGTTGAGTGAAGCCTATGTACCGAACAATATCACTAGCGGGGAAATGGCCAACATGGTAAGCCAAGTAATGGAAAGCCACAAAATCACTTTTCACGAAGACGAGTTGCCACCTGAGGGATTGGGACATAACAAGGCTCTGCACATCACCGTGCAATGCAAAGATTATTTCATAACCAGGATTCTTGTCGACGGAGGGTCCAGTCTTAACATATGTCCGCTGATAACACTCAAGAAGTTGGGTAAGGGACTGCATGAGATAAAGGACGGAGCAATCAACATGAAATCCTTCGATGGTTCTCAAAGGTCTACCATTGGAGAGATCAGTCTATGTCTGCAGATGGGACCGACTTGGTTCGAAGTGGACTTTCAGGTGATAGATGTGCCGATATCTTACAATTTGCTGTTAGGACGACCCTGGATCCATGCTGCTGGGGATGTAGCATCAACACTACATCAGGCGGTAAAATTTGAGTAGATTCATCAAGAGGTGATCATCCATGGTGACGGTAGCAACCCTATCTAAGGCTGGGTGGAAGAACCTACCACCATATCGAGCGGGTCAATGCTGTCGACAAGGAAAAATGGTGGGATAGCAAGATCGAGAGAATCTTGAATCGGGGAGGATACGAGCCAGGCAAAGGGCTCGGTAAGAACCTCCAAAGGATCACGAAACCCATCAAGCTGAAGAAACATGGTACCACTTTCGGTCTGGGGTATAAGTATACATGGGAAGAATTCAAAAACTGGTCGCCCCCATGGCGCGGTCACTATTACCCCTTGGAGAAGCCAATACCTCCTTTGGAGAAGACTTTCCAGCAGGCTGATATCGTCTATGGATCCGACGAAGAAGAAGCACTGGCGGCAATGATGAACTTATTTCTAGACGACGGGGACATGGATTGCTGTGTTGTTCTCGAGGAGGAGGGGGAGGAAGGCCCTTCCATACAGGCAATGAGCGGAGGAGCTCGTCTCAAGAACTGGTCCATCCGTACGACGAAAGCCCGTCGAGCCTCGGGGTAGCAAGGCTAATGAACAAGCACTATTTACTGTTTATTTAATGAATTTCTTTCCTTTTCTGCATTTTCAATTCTTGCAATAAGATCTTCAATGTTCAAAACAATTATTCATTTTATCAAAGCATTTCCAATCTCCTTATGAATCTCATATTTATTTGCTACTGTTTTCTCCCATTACATTATCAAATACAACATTACTATTACTTATCTTGATGAACCGATGATTATGACGTGCAATGAGACAACGCAGCAAACAGATATTTATTTAGAGGAAGATGATATACCCGACGAGATTGTCAAAGAAATTGAGAACATCGAGAATAGACCTAAGTCCAACCTGGACGAGACTGAAATTATCAATCTGGGGGATTAAGAGAACGTCAAGGAAACACAGATCAGTATTCATTTGTCGCCGTCAGAAAAAAAAGAGTATACCGAGTTTCTAAGGAAATATGAGGACATATTCGCATGGTCGTATGATGACATGACTAGTCTAAGTACATCTATTGTGGCTCACAAACTGCCAACCAATCCAATGTGTCCACCGGTAAAGCAAAAGCTCAGGAAGTTCAAACCCGACATGAGTTTGAAAATCAAAGAAGAAGTTACCAAGCAAATCAACGCCAAAGTTCTCCGGGTAGTTGAGTACCGGACATGGTTAGCTAACATTGTACCTATGCAGAAGAAATACGGGAAGGTCATAGTCTGTGTCGACTATCGGGATCTCAACCGGGCCAGTCCGAAAGACGTCTTCCCCTTGTAAATATACACATTGTGATTGACAACTGCGCCAAACATGAGTTACAGTCATTCGTAGATTGCTTCGCTGGTTATCATCAAATTTGGATGGATGAAGAAGATGCTGAGAAAACGACGTTCATTATGCCATGTGGAATATACTGTTACAAGATGATGCTATTCGGCCTGAAGAATGCAGGGGCCACCTACGTGAGGGCTATGACTACTATATTCCATGACATGATTCAAAAAGAGATTGGGTGCATGTGGACGACGTCATTATCAAATCAAAGAAAGCTGCTGATCACATGGAAGATTTGAGGAAGTTCTTCAACAGGTTAAGAAAGTACAATCTGAAACTGAACCCTGCGAAGTGTGTATTCGGGGTTCCTGCTGGGAAATTACTAGGGTTCATTGTAAGCCGCCGGGGAATAGAATTGGATCCATCCAAAGTCAAAGCCATTCATGAATTGCCACCACCGAAGAACAAGAAGGATGTTATGAGTTTCCTAGGGAGACATAATTACATCAGCCGATTCATAGCACAATTTACAGTCATTTGTGAACCGATCTTCAAGATGCTAAAGAAGGATGCCTCAAATAAGTGGACCGAGGATTGTCAAAAGGCTTTTGACAGAATCAAGGAGTATTTGTCAACACCGCCAGTTCTGGTACCGCCTGAGCCAGGTAGACCTCTGTTACTCTATCTTGCGGTACTGGATGAAGCTTTCGGTTGCGTTCTAGGGCAACATGACGAAACATGAAGAAAGGAGCAAGCGATCTACTACCTCAGCAAGAAGTTCGCTCCGTATGAGGCCCGATATTCTTTATTGGAACGCACTTGATGTGCTTTGACTTGGGTCGCCCAGAAGCTAAGGCACTACTTCTGTGCCTACACAACATACCTCATATCAAGGATGGATCCGCTAAAGTACATATTTCAGAAGCCCATGCCCACTAGCAAGCTAGCCAAGTGGAATATCCTGCTGAGCGAGTTCGACATTATTTACATAACTCAAAAGGCTGTCAAAGGAAAGGCACTAGTAGACCATCTCGCTGAGAATCCTGTGGACGGAGAATACGAACCCCTGAAAATGTATTTTCTCGATGAAGAGGTATCATTCGTAGGAGAAGGCATTGCAGAATCCTACGACGGTTGAAGGATGTTCTTTGATGGAGTAGCGAACTTCAAAAGGGTTGGTATTGGAGTAGTTCTGATATCAGAAACCAGTTAGAATTATTCGGTATCCGCAAAACTCAGATTTCCCTACACCAACAATATGGCTGAATATGTGTCCTGCATCTTAGGGCTCAACATGGCCATCGACATGAACGTCCAGGATTTGTTAGTGATTGGTGACTCAGACTTACTGGTACACCAGGTACAAGGAGAATGGGCAACCAAGAATTCCAAGATATTGCCATATCTACATCATGTGCAGGAGCTGAGAAAGAGATTCACAAAGGTAGAATTTCGGCATGTCCCCAGAATCCAGAATGAGTTCGCTGATGCTTTGGCTACTCTGTCATCCATGATCCAGCATCCAAATAAGAATTTTATTGATCCTATTCCAGTTAAAATCCACAATCAGCCAGCTTACTGTGCCCATGTTTAAGAAGAAGTAGACGAAAATCCTTGGTTTCATGATGTCAAGGAGTACTTGGAAAAAGGAGAATACCCAGAGCTTGCAAATTCCACTTAGAAACGCACACTTTGGAGATTATCCAACAATTTCTTTCATAGCGAAGGAATCCTGTATAGGAGGACTCCTGATTTGGGGCTATTAAGGTGTGTTGACGCAAAGGAAGCATCAAAATTATTGGAGGAAATTCACGCTGGGACATGCGACCCACATATGAACGATTTTGTTTTGGCAAAGAAGATACTTCGAGCTGGCTATTTCTGGATGAACATGGAGACAGACTGCATCCGGTACGTCTGAAAGTTCCACCGAAGTAAGATACATGGGGATATGATAAAGATACCTCTGACTGAGCTTAAAGCAACAAGTTCACCGTGGCCATTCGTCGCCTGGGGCATGGACATTATTGGACCAATCGAGCCTGCCTCCTCTAACGGACACAGGTTTATTCTGGTTGCCATTGATTATTTCACCAAATGGGTCAAAGCAACATCCTACAAAGCAGTTACTAAGAAAGTCGTGGCCGATTGCGTCCGCGACCGCATTGTTTGTTGGTTCGGAGTTCCAGAGTCAATCATCACCGATAATGGATCCAATCTCAACAGTGGCCTTATGAAAGCCATGTGTGAAACCTTCACATTCAAACACAAGAACTCCACAGCATACAGACCCCATATGAATGGAGCCGTTGAGGCTGCCAACAAAAACATCAAGAAAATAGTGAGAAAAATGATAGAAAAGCATAAGCAATGGAATGAGAAATTATCATTTGCTTTGTTGGGGTATCGCACCACAGTCCGCACATCATCCGGGCCAACTCCTTATATGTTGGTTTACGGTACATAGGCTGTTATTCCTGCCGAGGTCGAGATTCCATCTCAGAGAATCATGCAAGAAGCTGAGCTCAGCGACGCAGAATGGGTAAAAAGTCGTTATGAACAACTAGCCCTCATAGACGGAAAGAGAATGAACGCAATCTGTCATGGCCAATTATATCAGAACAGGATGACCAGAGCCTTCAACAAGAAAGTCAAGCAGAGACGATTCACACCGGGGCAGCTGGTGCTAAAGAAAATCTTTCCACATCAGGATGAGGCCAAAGTGAAATTTTCTCCCAACTGGCAGTGTCCGTACATGGTTCATAGAGTGCTGACAGGAGGAGCACTTATACTCGCAGAAATGGACGGAGAAATTTGGCCTAAACCAATCAACTCAGATGCAGTCAAGCGCTACTATGTGTAACCCTTTATGCTTTCCTCAATGTTGTAGATTGAACTACGCCGGACCTAATTCCCATTTAAGAGGGGATACGTAGGCAGCCCTATGGGTTCGATCACAATTTAATAAAAATATCATTTCCCCCCCACAATGGAAACTGGGGCAGAATTTTGAGGAGGACCCTCAAAATTCTGCAGCAAGTTCAGCCAATCGTCGCACAAGTAACCGCTAGAAATATTCACCCATCAAACCGGGGTAGAATTTTGAGGAGGACCCTCAAAATTATGTGGCAGGAAAAGTTGCAATGTCTCGAACCGTGTCACAGTCATTGATTCACCTAAAAATATTTTAAATTATACGCTTATATTATATCTTTTAAAAATCATGCATACCTATTTTTGGAACAGCTTGTTTAGGAAACGCTACCCCAATGATATATCATAATTAAGCGTGTAAAGACCCGTAAATTTTTTTTGCTTAAAATAATGCCCGAATAAGTCCCCGAGTTGCTATCTCTGTGGAAATTCTTAAAACGGACCTTGATTTTGTAAAAATACCCCGGGATTTGAAAGAACTTACTTTTTCCAGAAATTGGGTGTTACGCGACGTACTATGCGATCACATAACGTGTATGCGGACCGCATAGTGGTCGCATACACGGGCAGATCACTGCCCAACTGAAGGGGTGTTATGCGACGCATAATGCGATCGCATAATGTGTATGCCGCATAGTGGTCGCATTCCCGAGCAGAATGTTTTCAAAATTTGGCTCACCTGGGGGCCATTCTGCGGTCCAATATGCGAACCGCATGTCAGGAATGCGATCGCATTCCTGACCGCATATTCGACACGGTCTTTTAATTTTCTAAATTTTTATACCTGACCGCAGTTTCATTTAACCCCCTGCCCCTTTTCATTTTAACACGTTTTCTGAACAAAATAGAGAGAAGTGAGAGTGGGTTCTAGAGGGTGAAGTCCTTATCTTCCCCAAATTGGTCCTCAATCTCTACCCTGGCTTGGAAGTTTATCAAGTAATAGTCATCTTCTTCATCATAAGAGGTAAGCCTTCACCCTACTTTTCTCAAATTCTAGGGATTTAACTAAGAATAAAACACACATAGGTTGGTTCTTTAGGGTGAAAAGTTGGGACCTTGCATGCATGTTAATAATCTTCCATAACCTAATAAAAGGAAGCAAGTAGAGTAATCTTTCACTAAAAAGGGGTTTAGTCAATCTAAGGGATCACTTAGTGTTTGATAAAATGCTCAAATGAATTCGAGACTCCTAATTCTAAGGAAAATATGTTGCATTGTGAACTAGATTGACGGTGCTAGGCGGTTCGGTGAATTGCAATAGAAATTAAAAAGGGAAACTCGACTCCAGGTATGTATGGCTAACTTTAATCTTTGTAAAATCACTTGTGGTGTTCGAGCATACGGTACGTGTATTGTTATGAATATGTGCAACTGGTTGTCCGAATTATGTTGAAGTGAGAAGTGTATTACTTGTCTGTCTTTAGTTGACCACCACACTACCATGCTATGAAAAATGATGCTAGAAGGATAATTAATCCAAGAGTATGAATGTGTATGCTAAAGGCTATGTAAAGAAGCTGTATTCTTGTTGCTAAAATTTTCTGTGATTGAACTGTGATTTGTCATCGTTGATGTGAGATGTGATTATCAGGTGGAATCGGGTTGCGCGCCGCAATAGGGGAGATAAGGGTGATCTGTGAGAAGTGATAAATGTGTGATTGTGATTGTTAGGTGGGATAGGGTTGCACGCCGCAACAATTGTCAGGTGGGATCGGGTTGCACGCCGCAACAATTGTCAGGTGGGATCGGGTTGCACGCCGCAACAAATTATCAGGTGGGATCGGGTTGCACGCCGCAACAGGAGAAATAAGGGTGAAATGTGAGAAGGGACAAGGGTGGAATTGAAATTGTGATTATGATGAAGTGAAAATTGTGGAACTTCCATTGTGTGTCTTTCTATGTCTTGTGCAGTAATTGTGTGACTCTCTGTCTGTCTCTTGCATGTGCATTATTGAGTTTACTTAGAGTAAAGTTTGTTCATACAAACCAGTACAATTCAAATGTACTGACGTCCCTTTTGCAGGGGGCGCTACATTCTTGTGATGATTGTAGGTGGTTCTATAGCAGGTACCCCAGCACACGGATAGTAATGCCTCCTCTTCGTCCTATCAGCTATTTTGGTGAGCCCCTCTCCTCCCGGGGCCCAGTGTGGTTCATGCCACCTTTTCTTCCGGATTTTTATTTGGTATTCGTGTAAGGTATAGCCAGAGCCTTGTTACCGGCAAGTATTATATGTATAACTCCTTCGTACTCTTAGAGGCTCTGTAGACAGGAAATGTGGGTTATGTACTTATGTATTTTGGGCAGTATGACTTGTAGACCACGTAAAGTAAAACTGTGTGTTCTGTATATTTTGTAAGTAATTACATGTTGGAAATGACAGAATTCTATGCTATAATTTCGGACATTGAGGATGCATCTTAATTATAATTGAATAATGTACATCGGAAACTTCGGAGTAATACGTGGGAGGGAAAAAGGAATCCAGGTCCGCTTGACTGGGGCTACCTGGTCGAGTGCCAGTCGTATCCCTTGGTTTTGGGGCGTGACAAACTTGGTATCAGAGCCTAAGGTTTTAAAAGAGTCCCAGGATGTCTCGGAGCCGTGTCTAGTAGAGCCCTTCTTATCGGTGTGTTGTCGACCACATTTATAATTAGGGGGATACACGGACATTTAGGAAATTACTCTTTTCATTGTTATTCTATATTGTGCGGTGAAGTGGGGAGTGAAAATGTCCTCGTCTAATTCGTGCTTTGTTCCGAAATTTTTCAGTAATGGCACCAAAGAAGAGAGCTCGACTCGGCCTTGAGGCCAATGCCACCCCAAGTGTGGCTGTGAATCTTGTACCTGGTGGTGCGGGTGAGAGTGACTCCCTGACCTTGAATTTGCCGGACCCTTCTATTCTGGATCAAAGCATTCATGTTCCTGCGGCGGCGGAGGGTGTTGCAATCTCTTCCGCTGATATTCCTGATCCCTTTACGGTTCCAGCTTCCGATCCTGGTACGTCTGAGGGGGACCTTAGAGGAGCTATTCATATGTTAACTCAATTGGTGGCCGCTCAGGACCAAAGATCTCATACTACTGCCGCGTCCTCCAGCGGACAGGGAGATTTTGCCGGCTCTAGAGTCAACCAGTTTCTGCAGTCGGCCCCTCCAGAGTTCTCAGGTACGGATCCAGAGGCCGATCCACAGGATTTTCTTGATGAGATGTGCAAGACCCTTCGGGTGATGAAGGCTACAGGGACAGAGGGGGTTGAGTTAGCTTCGTACAGGCTGAGGGGAGCAGCATATTCCTGGTTCGAGATGTGGGAGGGTTCCCGTGGAGAGGGAAGTCCTCCGGCTAGATGGAGCGAGTTCGTGGATGCGTTCATGGATCACTTTTTGCCTGCCGAGACTGTGGCAGCCTGTGCTACTGAGTTTGAGGTCCTCAAGCAGGGCAGTATGAGTGTTTGTGAGTACCACATGGAGCTCGTGAGGTTGTCCAAGTATGCTCCCCAGTTAGTGTTGACCATGGATGCTCGAGTTCGACGATTTGTTCAGGGTCTCAGTCCTTTGGTTGTGAATGAGGCTGCTACAACGGCTTTGCACTCGGACATGAATTATGGGAAGATTGTGGGATTCTCCCAGGCTACGGAGGCTAGAAAGTTGAAGATATGGGCAGACAAAGAGAGTAGCAGCAGAGCCCGGTCGGTGGGTCATTCAGGGAGCGCAATTTCGGGGGGAGGCCAGTTCAGGGGAGGGGGCCATCAGGGCCATCCCAGTTTTATGCTCAGTCTTCAGCTAGTGCACCGCCGTCCGTACAACGTTATCAGCCGAATAGTCATTGGATATCAGGATCCGACAGCAGGAGACCCCAGCAGTCCGGTCGTCCCGGAGGAAGGTTCTAGCAGCAGGGGAGGGCTCTGTGCCCTCAGTGCGGAGGGTCCATACTGAGGCCTGTTATTTGGATCGCCCGATATGCTCCAGGTGTGGAGTGAGGGGTCATCTTCAGCGGGATTGCCGTGCGCCCAGCCAGGGCATGGGTAGGGGGTTTGCCCAGTCATTCGGTTCTTCAGCCGCCACATCTTCAGTGCGTCCTCCAGTTCCAGCAGGGCATGTTGTAATTAGAGGTGGGGCTCGTGGTAGAGGCGGACCCAACCGATTATATGCTTTGAGTGGTCGCCAGAACACGGAGGCTTCTCCAGATGTTGTCACAGGTATTCTGAATGTTCAAGCACTTGATTGCTATGCTCTTATTGATCCGGGGTCCTCCATGTCCTATGTTACCCCGTTTATTGCTTCAAGTTTTGGGATAGAACCCGAACAACTTCATGAGCCATTCTCCGTATCAACTCCGGTTGGTGATTCTATCACAGCAGCGCGAGTCTATAAGAATTGTGTCGTCACGGTATGTGGTCGCGTTACCACGACTGATTTTATTGAGCTGGAGATGGTAGATTTTGATATTATTATGGGAATGGACTGGATTTATTCGTGCTTTGCCAAGCTCGACTGTCGAACGAGAGTCATGAGACTCGAGTTTCCTAATGAGCCGGTTATTGAGTGGAAGGGGAATGGTGTGGTGCCGAAAGGTAGGGTTATGTCCTGCCTTAAGGCCTCGAAGATGATTAAGAAGGGGTGTATCTATCATTTGGTCCGGGTCGTGGACTCCGCCTCAGAAGTGTCAGCCCCCCAGTCCGTGCCAGTCGTGAATGAGTTTCTTGAAGTATTTCCGGACGAGCTTCCAGGGATTCCGCCAGATAGAGAGATTGATTTTGGGATTGATGTACTACCAGATACTTAACCAGTATCTATCCCACCATACAGAATGGCACCAACAGAGTTAAGGGATTTAAAGGAGCAGTTGAAAGATTTATTAGATAAGGGGTTCATTCGGCCGAGTGTGTCGCCGTGG